>VXBC01011547.1:302159-319948 GCA_013399945.1 Ploceus nigricollis
GCAGCGCCGAGACCCCGAGCCGATGTCTGTGACACAGCGAGCGACTCTCAGGAATCAAGCTTTAAATCCGTCTGCATTAGCAAAGGAGCTCATCTTTTAAGAAATCTAAAGATTTTGTTATTTAGGACACGTTTTACTTGTGTGCATTTTATTGCCTGTAAATATAAATCTTTGAAGAGCAAGTTATAAATATTAAAGCCTAAGTGTATAGGGGGAGTATGTGTATCAGATTTTAGACTAAATTTATTCCAGCCCAGTTTGGCACACACATTCCCGATGCATTCAAGCTGCACTTGCACGAATCAGGGAAGTTTTTGGTTTTAGAGTGGTAGGTGCCTGTTTCAGAGACTGGTGAATGACTTAACAATAATTAGCATATTTATATAACATATTGTTGTTTATACATGGGGTTTGGAATCTGAAAGGCATTAATACCATTTCCTGAACAGGAGAGATTCCTGGAAGTATGAAGCAATGGCTTGTTTGGCGTTTCCCCCCCATTCGAGCTGCACCTGTGTGTGCACTCTGGGTCTGAGATGTGCAGTCCTGCCCAGAGAGAGCAGGTGAACCTTAACATGCCTTCAACTCATATCGGGTACCAAACAAAACCAAACTGCTATTAAGGACCTTTCTCTTCATTTTTCCCTTTTTAGTTATTTTCTTACATCTTCCTCTCATCTCTGGAAGCTCCATCAGTATTGGGATAGGCAGCAATTATTCCAATCTCCGTAAGTAATCTCTTTTTTTTTTTTTTAAACTGCGTTATTGGCATGCTTTGCAGTCATGTACAGCTGAAGGAATATTATATTTAAAGTTCTCTAGCAGATAAACATCAATCCAGTAAAAAGCAAATAGCTTCCTGACTGAGAAAAAACTGAGTTAACAGAAATGTCCTTAGCCTTGTCATTTTTAGGCAGACCATACTCACAGAAATGACAGAATTGTCTGAAATAAAGGACCATAAAATTTAGTGCAGGTACAACTACTTCAATATTTTATTTAAAAAAAAATCCTCCTTTCAGCATTTTCTCCTACAACAGCAAGCTAGCAAATTGACAAATGGAGCACACTGACATCAGTCAAAATTTATATCATTTTGGCACTCACTAGTGAAACAAATGTGGCTAAAAACTACTTCCAGTCATTGAAATAAAACAATTCCTGACATTTGACTTCCTTCTACTCTCCTTTTTATGACTGCCTTTTGTAGTCATTACATGAAGGTTTTTTGGAAAGGAAATACATTTTTATAGGAGCCAATTATCCTCATGTCACTGGTCCTATTTTGGCAGAAAACCACATGCACACAGGGAAGCAGGGCAGCATGTCCAGTGTCTTGGATGGAAGAATGCATAATGAGAAAAATACACAACAATTAAATTAAACCCACCAAGAGCCCTCTTGGAGCAAGGGCTGCAGCTCAAGAAAAGCTGTGCTGGAATGTTATAATTAGACTGTGACTCTGTAACACTGTTCATGCCCATCATGGCTGAGAAATCATACAACTAAAGGTGCAGTTTAAAGGAAGAACAGACAAGAAGTTCACTTAATTTACTTTAGAACATACATGGAGGAGCACAAAGTCAGACAGCTACAGTCATTCACAGACTAGAAATCATACCCATTTTAATGTTTGCTGTCACAACCTGTCACGACAGCAAACTTGGAGAAATTATTCATAGAGTCAGAACCAGCTTCTGGCCACAGTAGGGATATTTAGGATCCGTCCCTAAGATAACTTTGATAATTGAGAGCAGAGTTTGGTTGGTAAAGGTGAAGACAGTGCAAAACCAAGTAAATGCCAAGTGCTGTCTTTCAGATTATCTGGTAATCCCTTAAACTCCTCCAAAAAGCACATTAAAGCTAGGCTGAAGAGCAACTGCAAAATCAGTAGCTGCTGCCTAATAGATGCCCAACTGGCATCTCCCAAGTCACAGAAAATACATAATAGTAGTACAAAAATGTGGACATTGGTATAGCTGCATTGCAGTCTCCTCATTTGTTAGTGAGTTGCCTGTGGGCTTGGCAAGAAAATCCCTGTGCTGGTGTTGTTACAGGTCAATATTGCAAAAATAATGCTGAGATTATTTTCCCCCAGAAACGCTGGGTTTACATAATGCACAAAGTGATGTTTCCCAGCACTTCATTGCAGGACAGCTTTGTATTGCATTGGGTTTAGATCAGCAGGGTTCTGTACTAGAACAATTGCAGCAACCAGTTCAGAGGAGTCTGAAGATTGCTCTCATTTCCTTGCAGGTGCCTACAAAATTAAGTGGTTTAGACCATGGTTTTCCTTTGGCCTTAACTGAGTCCATTCAGCCAGGCCTGACACTCTGGCCCTCTCCACAAGGTCTCTCACCTTTAATTCCTGTAATGCCTAGGCTCTGAAACGTTCCACTGACAGGAACGGATAATATTAACGCAGCACCAGGTGGGCATTAGCCAGAAATGAAACTGTGGCTCATGGGATGCTTTTACAGCAAATGTGGAGAGACCAGAGTTATCCCAGGCTGTTTGGAGGTACCACAGGAAGGAGACTCCACAGTGGCCTCTACAGAACTCCTGTAGGCCACGTACCAGACCTGTTTGCTGCCCAAACACTGAATTTCCAAAGCAAGGGCAAAGGCCCAGGAGCAGGACTGCAGCTCTGCCCATACAGAGTCAGCTGTGCCTGGAGAATCCTGCTCTAGTCCAGGACAAAGGGGGAAAAGTCACCTGAGCAAAGTCCAGGCAAGAGAATACTCAAGGATGGAGCCCAGTGACTTCAACGACACAGGGCCAAGGTGGGCTGGCAGGGTCAGCATTTAACAGAACTTTCTAGTCAGAAATAGAATTTGTTTTGACTTTCTTGCTTTAGATGTTTCTTTCTAAAAGAAACATTGGATTTTCTTTGCAAAGTGTTTCTACATTTTGGTCAGCTGTGTTTGGATGGCTGGTTGGTTTTCAGAATAAAAAAGTCAGATTTATCTCTAGAAAATAAAGACAATGAATATAAATTATTAATCGGCAGTCATGAACCTCAGTCAGTGTTTCAAATGCTTAAATGAAGGGGTCCAAAAACTGTCAGAGAAATAAAAAGGCAGAAAAATGGTTCTATGCAAACTGCCTTCCCTTTCTGCGTGTGCCTGCCTCCTCCACCTCCTTCCCAGCACTTCTGAGATTTATCTCTGAGGAAATTGGTTGTAGACACAAGTAAAAGCAATCAAACCAACTGATTATTCAATCAGTTATGCAGATTGTCAATACATATGTGGTATTATAAAAAGATAGTTATTTCCAGCTATTTAGTGACTCTATGTATTCAAATATTAAATATTTATGATAGTCCAATTCAACTACATCCCTGCTTTTATATCTAAGAGCACAAGGAATGTCCAGAGATATGTAAAATGTTCATTTGCAGGCATGAATGACAAAAACCAAAGCTTTAAAATATACAAACAGCATTTTCAAATCCAGCACTAAGATTACTGTCTTAGAATCTTTAGAGAGTCTACAAACTTGTCCTAACTAAACAGAATTCTCTCACCAAATCAAGAAGGAACAGAAGCATTCCTACTGTGGCTCTCTGTGCACAAAAACCCACCTAAGACAGGCCTAGGGGACACCTCCCAGAAGGGAAAAGTGCAGAAAATCCTCATCCTGGAATCAGTAGAGCCACCTTGGAGGCTGTCCCTCAGCATCTGGCTCGGGGACAGCAGAAGAGCACAGCTGGCTGCCAGCTGTGCTGCCACTGACTCCAGCGCTGAGAGCTGCACCCTGAGACCCCAGTGAAAGGATGAATAAACTTCTACTCATAAACAAGGAAATTTTCTGCACACAGCAAGAGTAAAATGCCCTCTCCACTGCTGAAGACTTGGGACGCTGCAGCTCTTGATGGCAAATCCTGTCTTTTTCCCACTCCAAACTCAGCCGGTTTAGTGCAGTTGTCTGGGGCACGAACACAATTCCCAAGGACAGGAAGCACAACATCAGCAGGAAGGTAACTGCACATCCCCAGGCATGGAGCCCAGTGCCTCAGTCCAAACCAGGGAAGAGACTCGGTGATTTGGGGTCTGTGCAAGCACCTTCAGGAGTTCTCCTGTCTGTCCCAAATTTGAGACATGCAGAAAGACAGGAGATTGTTTCCAGCTTTGGTGGGAGCTGCTGGCCTGGGGAGATACAGGATGCCAGGAGTTTAAGAGAGAGCCTGACAGATCTGCAGCCAGACTTGTGCACAGCACAGCAGGACATCCCCTTGCACTTGTGGGATGCCTTAAGAAGTGTCAGTGATCAAAGCACCAACGTGCACCACACATTATCAAAAATGCCAGATACCACACAGATCTGTGGTGCCAGACAATGAGGGACATGGACTGCAGTTGTCCCCTCTTCTCCTAAGTGCACAGCAAAATTTAATCCCCAGAATAATCTGCTCTTCCTTCATTCTGTTTCTTCTCCAAGTGTGGATGTTTTTCTGAAGCTGCCAAAGAGGTTCCCATCTCCTTTTCCTTAAGGGCATACCCCATATCTCCCTACAGTTTTCCACATTTCACTTCATGTTTTAATGACTCCAGCTGGGCAGGAGGGAAGGATGCTCAAATACCTCCAGAGCCACACCTTGGAATCCTTTGTTCCTCTCCTCAACTAAGTAATAGTAGCATCTTTCTGCCATCAATTTACTTTATGATGGCTTGAAATCATCTGTTACATGAAGAAAAATTTCTTCACCTTTTAAGTGGAATCTGCACTGGGAAAGGATCCATTTCTCTCCAAGCCTGACAGTTTCTCATCCTCCTGTATGAGGATGTAGGCTGACAACTCCAATTCAATCATTTCCATTGTGCCTACTGACTTAATGCTTTCATTTCAAGCAGCTTCTCCCAACTCACACTCAAAATAATAGATTAGGAAAAAATAGATGCATAATTCCCGTGCACCTGCATTGCAAACATGCAGAGTCTAGTCCAAACTTGCTCTCTAGCAAATAAATAAAATGATGCTTCAATTTTTGGAGGGGATCTCATCAAGCAGCTGCAAGCAGCCCTATCAAGAAACCTCTCAGAGGGGAGGTTTGGTTTAGATCTGTGTGTTCAGGCACATGCCCAGATACCTTTATGCAGAGCATCTCTCCAGGAGAGATGGACTCCTCTGTAAAGCTTCCTTACAGTCTCTATCCTCAGATGTTTGGCTTCCAGCTCAGAGCTGGCAGAAGCAATTCAGCTGGCTTTGACAACATTTATGCAAACAGGGATTTTAGCTCCAAGACTTAATACATTTCTTGCTGGAACTTCCTGAAATACCCCTGACTTTTTTTTTTTTTAATTACATTATATGACATAGGGAAGCCTACAGTCCTCAAGAACCTGTATGAAGATAATTCACTAAAGGACTTTCCGGCCAAAGCCCCATAACCTCTGTCTACTCTTAATGCAAATAGTTCTTCTATGACACTTTGTTTCTGTGGCCTCTTTAATTCTAAGTTTCTTATCTTTTAATTGCTCTTTTTAGTTGCAAGCATGTTAATCCCTCTGTTTCCATCTTTAAAATGAGGATTTGTCTTTCAGCTATTGTTTTTTCTTTCATTGACAAGTAATCTTTATTAGTTTTATGGTTTAAGAAAAGCAGCTCTGTAAGCATCTGATCCTTACAGGTTTTCAGCATCCTAGCTTTATTTTGATTTAGCTGCAAAATTGCTACAAGATTACTTCTACTTAAAAGCCCACTAAAACCGAAGCTTAATCACTCTAGGTTCTGCACAAAACAACTGGCCTTGTCCTTTTAGATGACAGATACCTAGAAAACACAAATTGGGCAGAGGAAAAAAAGGCTGCCAGAAAAGTCAATTGCTTTAAATTACACAGGAGCTTAAGGAGAAAGCCTGGCTCTCCTGGCTGCTGGTTTGGTGTCTGTCCATTCCCTGGCACTGACTCTTGCTAAGAAGAGAGGAATTCTCTGAATTCTGTTTCCACTTACTGAGGACCTGTAATGTTTTTTGTGATTAGATGACAAATGCAGGGGAGTCTCCATGCCACTGGGGAAGGGATTTCTACAGCAAGGCCTCAGGATTTAAAGAGATGAGCTTTACGAAAGAGGTCCCAGATCCTCTCGGGGAGAGAGTAATTGTGAGCTCTTTAGTCCCGGATGGAACACCAGTTCTTACTAGGACCCCCTCATACTGAATTTTGCTTCTAATCCACACTTTAATGTCTCTTCTTATTAGCAGAAATCTGTATTTTGGTTATTTCCAAACTACTGAGGTACAGTCTGGCTGTTTTCACTCTCCAAACACACCCAGCACACAAGGCCCAAACAATTGGTAAGAAATACCAGGCTTTATTAAAGAAGTTGGTCACAGAAAGCCCAACATAGAAGATCAGAGTTTCTAGAAATTTGCAAACCAGGTTTCCATGTTGTCACCTCAGTGTATTGCCCTGAAACTTGCTCCAAGGGCAGTGGTTACACAGGTAACCACAGGACCCTCACTCCCTGGGCAGCAGAAAAAGGGTAAAGTCCTGCTGCCTTGACCAGACAATAAAAGCTCTGAGAGGGAAATTAACTGGGGGTTATGTTACTTTATTTTATTTTATTTTATTTTATTTTATTTTATTTTATTTTATTTTATTTTATTTTATTTTATTTTATTGTTTATTTAAAGACAAATTGCTGCTTTATTGCAGCAGCCATGTTGACAAGTAGCCCAACAAAATCTAGTCACTGGATATTGTAATTCCAACTCTGCCTCAGAGACACATCCAGAGAGGAATGTGAATCCCAAGTGGTTTCTGGTTTGGCCAGGAACTTGGTGTGCTAAGGGAGGAACACACACTCTGCAAAGAGGAGCAAAAAGGAGGAGCTATTTGGGGTTATTTTTGTGCATCATTTGAAGAGTACATCAAACTGCACTAATGATCACTCTCCTCACAGTAAGCACATTTGTGGAATCAGATGTTCCTTTAGAAAGAATGTGAGACATTCAATAGTAGACTGAAAACAGTTCCAATGCATCCTGCTGGGTGTTCTGGCTGTACAGCACATCTCTGAGCAGCAATCCCAACCAGAAATGCCCAGGTGTTTAGGGAGAACACAAAATCAGAATATCACCAATACTTTTTAACTACACAGACAATTTTATAAATACTTTCCTTTTAGAACAGCACAATCCTAAGTGGAAACAGGAGTGGAAGCTGCACTTTTGCACTTGATCCTATTAATCAATCTGAAAGATATCTGAAAACCTGATAGCTAAAAATAGAAAATATCCCTTAATTCAGAGCTTTATTAATGTGCTTCTGATTAAAACAAACAAACAAACAAACAAACAAACACATTTCTACTGAATGAAGCAAGCTGTAAAATGGAAATTTTCCTAAAGTTGGAGACATAAGATCACCAACTCTTCAGGAGAGCTGTAGCATCTGTAGAGGTAAAACCAAGAACTTTTCCCCAGATTTTCAAATTATGATTCCCAAATACCGCCAAGGACAACATGGTAAAATGCAGGGATAAAGGTGGTATCAAGGTACTGTAGTAGTACAGGAATGACATCCTGTGTCTGTGCTCTGGTTTAAGGTTATTGTACTTTTCTTTAGTTGCCATCAATGCAAAAATATAGAGGAACAGGTGGGCACAGGAAGTCACCAGAGATGAGAATTGTGTTCCTTATATTGTGTTTGGCACAGGTTTCTATGTCAAGCTCCTCTAGATCATAGATACAGAGCATTAAATGGCAACCCAACCTGGACCATGAGTGGTTCATTCGTTATCACTCACTGGTTGTGGTGACAGCTGGGTACCCACTTCAACAGAGACACAATTCAGGGGACATGCAGCTAAAAAAATTGGTATTACTGACACAGGAAAATTAGCTGCAAACTATCACCTTTTATTACTGTATTTTAATATTGATGCATATTAGTTTTCAACTTGTGGGTCAATTTTTTTTGCATCACATCTATGTAATACTGCCCCTTAGCCTAAATTTGATATGGCCATTTTGATGTTCCTAAGTTACCAGTTTCCACTTGCTAAATCCATCAGATGTGTGCACCCCATTGCATGGCCCTCTCTGATGGGAACAGGTGAAGAACCAGAAAGGGCTCCTCTGAGAGAGGCTTCTTAGCTCCCTGTCATCTGTAGGAAAAACAAGTTTCAAATCAATTTTAATTTTAAAACATGCTTTGAAGACAAAATATCTTTTGGCAGCATGTACTGAGACAGAAGGATCACCTTGGGAAGTAATGCATTTTTCCACCAGTGAAACAATCAGTCTCGAAAGAATTTTCATTGCAAAGAATTGAAAGCTCATTATTTGCTCAGTCAGTTTGTGATGCCTCTATATTTGCCTGCTGGCTGTGCCTCACTCTCTTCCTCAAAAGAAAACTGACATATTTTTAGTCTTCATAATTTTGGGGATTATTTTACAGCTCCCTTTGAGAACAGATGGGACATTTTTATCATCTGGATTCACAGAACACATAATTTGCACTTGCTACAGCTGGGATAGGTTTGCACACCCATTTTTTAACCATCATTGTACCCCACTGCTTCTCAGTCCAAAGGAAAGTGGATCTCCCATGTAATGTTTTACAGTTTACAATCTGAGTGGATCTCCCTGAGGCTAACAAAACATCACTCTGGGTTTCTGGTGTTCTCATAAAGGCCAGATCCCAAAGTGACTTCCCCAGTTCCACAACAGCTGGCAGCACACAAAGCACAGCATTACCTCATGGGCCATGAGGTGTTTGGATTAGAGTGAACTTCAAAGTGGAGCCAGTGAAGTGGTAAAAGATAAAACAGGAATTTTATGTTGCAGGAACTGTAGAGAATTTTCATATGTCCAAAAAGTGGTGACATCACAGCCAGAGGTAGAGGAGAATTGTTCTGAACTGGTAAAAACAGGTGCAGTGAAAAAGATACAAAAGGGTGTAAACTGGAGCAACTTCATAGAGGTTTAAAATCATTAGGGCAACTTCGAACTAGATTAAGAATTAAACAGATTTATGAAAGATATCACCAATTACTAACATAAGACAATTACTTACATATGACAATTAATATGACAATTATTACCAGGACCAATTACTCTAATAAATTTCCTAATAAATTATTTTTTTCCCTTTGCATCATTTTTCTGTGTGACATTTGCAATAACTGTGCAACCAGTCCCACACCAATAAAAGTTGTTCCCATTTACACAAGGACTACCCTTGGCACCACGAAGTATTATTGCTAACTGCTGCTTCTATCATTTTATTAACTCTAAAAAAAAAAAAAACAAAACCAACAAAGCAACAAACAAACAACACTCTTAGAAAAACCCACAAACAAACAAGCAAAACAACCCATGCCCAGACAGGAACTCCCACAATGTGAATTGCTGGCAATTCCATGCGATTTTATATGGAATTGTCTAAGATGCCTGCCAGAAATGCTGAGGCCGTTTGGGAGGTGCAGCATGATGTTCTGAAGATACACAATGATCCTGGGAGGTGGCAGAGCTGCCAGGTACAAGGGCCCAGGCTGAGATTTGCTGTGGCAGTGCTGGTGATGTTTATGAACTGGGACACTGCCATCTTCCCCTGGAGCAGCTGTGCAGGAGGGGAAATCAGGAGCAATTACCCAGATTGCAGGATTTTGCAGCTGCAAAGGGTGACAAAAGGTTCCAAATTAAAACTACTGGAGAGGTAACAAAACTCATGTAGCAGCAGTGCCTGTGCTCTGCTGGGTGCCAGCCTACACCTCTGAGCCTGTGTGCTCCAGAGCTCGTGCTCTTCAAGCTGGGCCTGAACCTTTGTTTGCCTCTGGAATGTTTTAGATTGCTCACATGAAGTGGCCTGGCTACAACCTGAATTCATAATACTCTGCTGAAAATTAAAGCTGATTTCCAAAGAATCTTTCTGCATAAAATTCTTCCTTACCAAACTTAAAAATATTTAATTTAGTCATTAATTAACTATTTTCTGTCTGGTTTACTTCTCTTTTTCTTTATTGGAAGAGTCTACATGTGTCAGTGCACACTCAGATGCACTTGTCAGACAATTATTTACCTTTTTGTACCATCCAAACTAGATCACCTTCAATAGCTCTTCTGGTGAAATGGGAAAAATTTATAAAATAATATATTCTTTGAATAATGTAGGAAGTTTTTACCTCTCTTTTCCTGAAGAATTTTCTGACTTCCTGATCTCCATAATTTTGTTTGTTCCTTATAGTATGCTAATAGATTTGTAACCTAAGAAACTGGAATATATTTACATGACAAGTTCTTTTTTCAATTATTTGCTCAGTGGTTTAGATGGTTCAGTGGGACACTGAAATTCCATGGGATATTTTGTATTGTGAAGTGTAAAACACACAAGAAAGCCCCATATACTTCCTTTCACAGAGATGCCCCAATTCCCATTATACTTTATGTCATGCAGCTGCTGTAGGAATGTTGATGGACTTGAAAAGCCAAATTGCTGCTGCTGCAGGCAAACATTTTGCTTTTGGCATGGGAAGGGGTGGCCCTGCTCAGATGCGACAAGTGACACCAGTCCCTCCCACGCTCCCATTTCTCATGCAAATATATTTTGTACAGGTGAATATTAGCATGACCTGAAACTGCTTTTCTGGCTGTTACCATCTCTCCTTTGAGAGGAGGAAATGTCTGTTCATTGCTGTTTGTGTGCATAAAGATAAAAGGAACCCCAGTGCACTATCACAGGACAAGAGAAAATTACTTTTTTCCCCTCTCTAGGCAGAGAGGAGTGATTCAGTTTTCTACTCAGCCCCCCAAAATCAAGAATAGCCCTGGGACACGTCTTCAATCATTTAACTGAGGGGTCAGTAAAACATTTGGCTTCATGCAGAGCTGCAGATCCTACTGGATAGGACTTCATGTCTCTGCAAACCAACCCTGAGTTATGTCTCCATAAATTCACCCAAGGCTTTATTAAGAGTATTGAAAAAATCCTTCCCCACTCTGTCAGACTTAGTTCCTACCCTTAATTGTCAAACTGGAAAGGGACCATGACAGAGTTACACTTACAGCTAAGGAGGTCTTAATCCAGTCCTTCAGGTTTATGGAAGATAACAGATCTCTTTTTTTCCCATTTAACCATTCTGTGTGTTCAGCTGGGGTGAAGATGCATTGTTTTGGTTTGGGTGTTCAAGCACGTCAGGCAGCCAGAAGACTCAGAGGCACTGCAGCCTTGTGATTTCCCTGGTGTGCTTCACCTGGACTGCCTCTGGCTCAAACCCATGGAAAATGCCCAGAACAACAGGACAGGAAGGGTTTGTTTCAGTCTGAGACCCTTTTCAAGTCTGACAAAGCAGAGAGAGCTATCATCCAGCTGGGCCTTTCAAAAGCAGCAAGATTGACTTTCAGAAGGAATTGCTTGTTACACAATAATCTATTGTTTCTCCTCCTTTCCGACGAACTGAGCCTTCTGCTGAGTAAAAATGAACCCCACTGTGGTGACAGACTCTGCCTCTTACACTGGCTGTGCTGTCACTGGAAAGGGGACTGTGGCCAAGTCCACATGTCCTTGAAACTCTGCTCAAGTGGGTTACCCTTCACTTTCCTGAATCATGCCCCCACATTCTGTGAATGTGAATCCATCTGCTCACCAACTCAGTGTCTGCAGCAATAGGCTGCTCTGAACAATAGGTTTCATCTGGTTTTGCTGTTGCAAGGACATGGATATTTAGAGGCTTATTTATTCATCTGTCTAAATCATTCGTACTGAATGCTGAGTTCAAGGATCATGTGTGGTTCAGGCAGCAGTGGGAATGGAAGCTGTGGTCAAGCTCAGGGTGCATTAAGCTAATGTATTATGAAAGCTACTGCCCTGAAATGCCAGTTGAGGAGGGAGAAGGAAGAAAAAAAGCCTAAGAAAGGCAGTTTCCATTGCCAGAAACAATGAGGCACTGGCAGCTCTGCAGAGCAGTGGCTGCTGGATGGGCCTCTGCATTTGGAAGTGGAGTGTGAATAACCAAACCACCTCACAGCTGATTCAAGTGATGCTTGGCCAGGGGAGAGGTCAGAATTACTGCCAGGTCAGAGATGTCCAGTGTATTTAAAGGAGTCACAGGGTACTTTTGATACAGAATGCAAACAGTTTTAGCCATTTGTTTTAAAACCAGATTTGTTGCAAAGGAGTTGAAGGAGGTGTTGAAAGATCTCTGATTAACACAAGGGTGCTGCAGTCTCAGCAGCTGCTGTTTACAAGCAAACTTGGAGATGTAACCACCTCAGCTTCTTCAGTTCCTGCCTTGTTACGTTTACACGTTAATGTCAAGCTACAGTTTTAACACTGAACCCTTCCTTTTAGTATATCCACTTTGTGACTAACAACATCTAAGAGACAAACTGCTTTTAGACCTCTGTTCTACACTCAAATAGCATTGATCACATGCTGTCACTAATCACTTGTGGATTTCAGTTACCATGACATTTTACACAGAAGAGCGTGGCCTCAGTTGTGCAGAAGGACCAGATGTTACAATGGCAGAGTGGACTGTAAAGACATATCAGGTGAGAGTAACCCAAAAAATGAGATTTGGGGCTGAGCCTAGTACCCCATCCTCAAATGGGCATGAGATACATGGAAGAAATATGCAAAGTAAAACCCTCTGGACATGCAGAGCGTGGACAGCAGGCCCTCACCACCATCTCTGCTCACCACCACCCGCTCCCAGGCTGCCCAGAGCAGTTCCAGCACCACACAACACTCTAACAATACAGCAGCATCCAGGTTAGATCCAAGGAGCACAAAAGATTTTTTTACACTGAGAATTCCTAAAGTTTACAGTTAATGTGCATGGGAGGAACATAAGACCTGAATTTAGGCAAGATCTTGGGTTCTTACACTCTGAATTCATAACCTGATCAGCAGAGATTACAGCTAGACATGGGGTTGTGGGTTTTCCTCTGAGAAAACATATTGGGTGTGGCTGTGAAAGGTTTAATGGGAACACACCAGTTTGGATGATCTTGCATTTTGCCAGGATCCCATAATAACCTTGAATTAATTACATTACACATAAGAATGTGTTCTTTTCTGCCCTTCTATAAAGGTGTGCATAAAGTAGTGGCTGGCAAAAATCTTCTTAATATATGTAAATATATTTTTTTCTAAATGCAAAGCTGTCACTTCACTGCTAGTAAAAATCTACTGTCAGGAATGACAGCTGACAAAATTAGAGTCAAGTACTCACAGGTTTGCTCTGAACATATTACAGCCATTAAGAGCTCCAAACCAATAGAGCATTTGCAGTAGTTACAGGAGTGCACAGAACTCAGAAACTGCCTGGGGGAAAATTCATTATTTGTCAGTGCAAGGACTGATGATCTTCAGTCTTCACACACTGACTGTTTAAGTGACCCTGGGAGCAGAGTGTCACCCCTCAGGCACCAGCAGCTGCCACCCCACAGACACAGAAACACTCCAGACAATGCAACGGCCAAAGCACGGTGCAAAACCTGCCAGCAGAGCAGCAGCCACAGCAAAGCTCCCCAGAGTTACCCTGGTGCAGCATTCCCTCAGTGCCAGCGTGCCCAAGCAGCACTGCTGCTGCCCAGGAATGCAGGACAGAGCTAAACAGAATCCAAAGGATGCCAGGCACATGTCCATAGCAGCTGTGTCCACATCAGGGAGTCATCAATGAACATGTGGCTAAATCAGCATGAAAAAGTACTTGTGTATAAAACCCCCACCTTTGTGACTGATGTATAGGTAACATTATGTAAGGTATATAATTATATACCTTACATATTTTATATATTTTGTATATATGTCTATATAATATATAGCATATGTATAATAAATATATATGTATTTTATATATAATATATGGTATATAATTATATACCATACTTAATATCTTGGGGATGAGTATATATCTAAATATATATCTAATATATATTTATCATATTTACTACTTTTCCTCCTATCTGTGTGCAGGATAGAGGCACTCCACTTGAATCATTCACTGTTCTAATTTCTGACTTTCTGGTTTTGTAATACTGACATCTAAACATTTAGCCCATAGGGGTAGAAAACACCTTGGTTTCTTCAGAATAGATTTGGTATTTGGTATATTTGATACACCTGTTTCATCCTAATATATTTTAGGACATTTAGGACTTCCTGAGAGGATCCAAGCACCTTGTGTTGTCCTCTGAAAGCAACAGTCATTTTAAAGAACTACATCCTTGAGCCATAAAGCATGAATGAAAATACCTGACTTTTACATGTTAGTTATCATTATTCTTTCTCATCTTAGATTCATTACATTTACTTTACAGTTAATGGTATCTCGATTCAGAAATTTAATTTTATTTTGGCCAACAAAAACTTCATCTACTTCATATGAAACCCATAAATAATAAAAACCAGGAACCAAGAAGGGAGTATAGTTCCCTTATAGCATGTTTTTCTGTTAAACCATTATCAATAGATACCTTTAAAGCTTGTGTCAGTCATATCATTTATCCATTACTTGTGTGTCCTTGGACAATTTCTCATGCTGCTAAAGGGCACTGATTAAGCATACAAATAGATCTATGACCTAAGATTGTTGTTTATTTATTTAGAAGTTTTCAGAGACATGGGAATTGTCACCTTTTTTCAATTGAAAATTATTTTATATAGATAAAAGCAGGAATGAATGAATAGATAGATAGATTAAATTTACTTTCATATTATTACTTCAACAACCTAAAAATCTGTTGATAAATGGCTTTAAGTGGCTTTAAATTTTTTCTTTTAACAACAGGCAAGTGCAGCACTCTATAAAGTTACAGCTATCAGACTGTCAGTACTAAAACCCTACAGCCATCATCTCCCCACATTTGTTTAGAGGTCACATCTGCATCCCCCACACTCACACACACAAATTCCCAGTGGAAATTGGAACCTTCTGCTAAATGGCTGTTTCCTCAAGGACAAGAAGTGACACAATATTTTCTGATTCCCAGTGCTGGTAGCCAGCAATGCTCCCACTGCTCTGTGTGTTTCTGACTCACATTAGCAGGGTGCAGCAGGGCCTCTTACTCACTGCAGTTATGATGAATTAACTGCAAAGGAGGAGGAAGACAGCTGTTGTTTAGGCTTTTTTTAAACCCAAACAAAACATGTAGTCCAAATCTCTGCCATGCAATATGGTGTTCCTTGACTGCAAGTGCCTCAATGGATGCTAAGCAGATGTTTTGAAATTAATTTCCACTGGACTGGAAGTTTGTAATTCTCATCATAAATCATAATGTAAAACTAGTGCATAGATAGGTTAACATTTCCATTTTCAGTGTGTTACAAATAAATAATTTCTACACTATAAAAATCTAGCAGAATAAAGCCATGTTCCATCTTTGGAGCTGCCTGTGAAAACAGTCCTTGTCAAAGTTCTTCTTCATTAGCAGCCAGGAAGGACAGCTTTGTATTTCAACAGGAGGCTGAATCAGCTCCTGAGATCTTCGCTGCAGCTTATCAGGAAGTCTTCTGTGAACCTCAAGAGTTCCAGGGAGAACTGGAACTTCCCATTAAAAGGGGAAGAACTATCAGGTAGATGATCTTCACCAGCGTCTGTTCTTGCTAACAGCTTGACCCTGACTAAGTAGGTTTGAAATTACTTCTTTGGCCTAAAAATGTGTGAGCACAGGAGGCCCACACCTTGTCCTCTGCAGAGAGGGATGTGTCCCTAAGTGCCATTGGGATCATAATCCCTGCTTCTCATGGAAGGATTGGACACAGAAATATTGCACAGCACTCACCAGGCCAGCAGATGAACCCTTCAAGTACTACTACCAGACTGTGTTCCATCTAATTAGCAAAGCAATTTTGTGATAGAATCAATTAATTACGGTGCCAGGCAGATGGTGATAAAGCCACACAGTGTGCAGAACTCTGTCTCTTAAATTCATTATCTGGAATATTTATCAGTTTCCTGTTGCCCCAAGAAAACTCCCTCATCAGTCTGAAAACTGGTCAATCATTCCTGTCAGTGCTGGAGTTCTTAAAAAATAATCACAGAAGCATGGTGGCGTTTTGCTTTGGACTGGATTAGATCCTCTCTGATGGTACTTAGGTTTAAACTACAACTGTGGTGTGATTATTCAAGCCCTTAAACAAAACCCTAAATTCAGATTCTCGAATCCCAAAGCATGGAAGGTTGTGCTTTGTGCAGGTTTGAAAACAAAAAGCTTTCCCACTGTATACCCATTAGAAGATTATTAGTCCAGTTCC
Organism: Ploceus nigricollis; assembly: GCA_013399945.1. NCBI lineage: Eukaryota > Metazoa > Chordata > Aves > Passeriformes > Ploceidae > Ploceus > Ploceus nigricollis. The sequence continues at coordinate 318,368 of VXBC01011547.1, forward strand.
ATTTTTGGTCTGAGAGAGTTTTTTTCTTTAAACAGAGACATAAATGGCCAAGTTCCTCAGTCTGTTACATGTGCCCACAGTGCATTCACTGCAGGGACTTCTGGATTGGCCTGTCACTAAAGAATATTCATGAGATCTGCTTCTTAAAACACTGGCAGCTCATCAGCCACAGAAGCAGATTAATGACAGAGGGAAAGGGAAATGACTTTCAAAAACCTCCTGCCCACTGTGCCATTAGTGCCTAATCCAATATCCTGGATTCCCGTCCTTGGGCCTCGGAGGGAATCAAATCCTTTGTTCTGGCAATGATAAAATCAGATTCAGTGGTGTCTACAGCAGTGACCAGGAGGCCTCAGCACTCGTTAGATAAGAGATTGCTTTGTATCAGCCGTGCAGGATCTCAGAAATGAGAAGGGCAAAGCAAAAAGAGATGCTAAGGAAGGAGTTCAGAAATAAATCCTGAGGAAAGGGGAAACTCAAACCTGGCAGCTCTTTCTCAACCATATCACACCAATTTTACTATCCCAAAACTCATGGAAATCTCAGGCCACAGCTGTGAGAATGGAGCCACGGGGTTCTGAGGAGATCCACCACTGTTGGGGGCAGTCTGGTCACACTGGGGCTGTTGGCAGTGCTGTTTGAACAATCATGAGCAAATGGCAGAGACATCCCACGTGTTCTGGTTGAGACAGGGAGAGAGATTCCCCAGGGTTTACACAGAGAATGGTACTTGTAAAACAAAGAGGATCCACAGTATTTTACACATCCTTTCAGACCTAGGCATGTGCAGAAAAAGCTCTGTAGCCAGCCACAGTGAAGTGAATTTTTAGAGAAGGAACAGAGCAAAAACTCGGGTCTTCAAAATTAGCATCCACAGTATCTACTGAGAGTAAGAGTGGACTTCCCAGGGAGGCTGGATTCCAGGATGGATTTCCATTATACGTTCAGCATATTGCTGCAAGGTGGAAAACATCTGTGCTATTGCCACAAAGCAGGCTGGCAGGAAGAGCCTGAACAAGTGGTGGAGCAAACAAGACGAATGTGGGAGGAGGGAATCTTTGTTCTTTTTGTAGCACCTCACACATGCAGTTTCCCAGCCATGGCTCCTGGGCATTCTAACTATGTAAGAATATCAGTCCTGGTGTGCTGAGCCAGGCTTCAAAATTCCTGAAAGGTTGTTTAGGGCATCACAGTAACTAACAACAGCCTGAGAAGCCACATGTGTGACTCATGGAGAGGATTCCAGTGCAGCCCTCAGTGTGTGCTTCCCACAGCTGAGTGTGCACACACAAACACACAGCTCTGCACAGGAGGGGCTTCATGCAGAAAAAAAAAAATAAAATATAATTTGATACTTCCCATTTTATTAGTAATTAAACACTGCATAGAAAAACTTAAAATAATTCTGTTGTGAAGATTTTACTTAAAGCTCACATTAACAGGAGGTTTCTGTTTGTTCTAAGAGCTGTATCTCGACAGCCAAGCCCCCAGATTGCCTCTCTAGGCAGCACCTCAGGCCTTGGGGATTAGTAACCTCCATCCTCCATCCCTCTCCAGCAGCTTTATAGAAAGTCATGTATA
>VXBC01011547.1:324484-378169 GCA_013399945.1 Ploceus nigricollis
GGTCTCCAGGATCTCAGTCTCTGCCATTGCGATGATCATGAGGCAGAAATGAGGGGAACTTTGCACCATCTCTTACACCTGCCTGTGGTGCTCCAGGAGCCATATCCAGGTGCTGATCCAGGCTTTGGGAAAGGCCTCTGCTCCCAGCCTGGCCATGAAGGGTTGTGGAGGCAGAACTCAGGGAAGGGAGCTCAGTGGGATGCAGGCAGGGCTGAGGCTGGCACCGCTCCCTGTGTCACCTCCAAGTCTGCCACCAGGAACAAACAGAGCCATTCTGGGGATTCTCCAGCAAAGAGAAATGTCAGAACTGACACAATGTTTGCAGTAATAAGCTGTGTTGGCAATATTCTTGTAGATGTCACCCAAATGTAAATGAACCCCGGTGACTCAGGGAAGCAATCTCCCAAAGAAAGAGACACAGAACTTATTTGCATTTAACACTGGATTACAAATATCACTGTTCTCTCTCTTCCTCTCAGACTGAAACTGCTGGCTCAGTATCAGCAGTGCCCAGATGCATTTCTCCTTCTTGTTTCATAACTCGTTTAATACCAAGAGGATAAAGTGTGGATCCATGAGCTTCTCAGGTGCCTCTTTTGCACACATACTTTGCTGAAGGATTCCTGATTCTCGGTACTGGGAATATTTTATACAGCACAGCAGAAACACATTGAAGTGAATAATTGGTGCAGAAACACAGAGATCAGTCAATGAAAGTAAAAGATGGATTAATCACTTCAATAAAATACAGAGATGTCAATCCACAAGCTTCTGGTGGGCTTTAAAAGTTTTCTTGCTGTAAATACCACACTGGAGACAGTAGGCAGCAGGGCTTTGCAAAGTTCTACAGAACCTCCATTCTGGAAATACTCTGTGGAACATGAAAAAAGTGCATGAATGAGACGGGCATAATGCAACATCTTAATTTTTGTTGCCTGGAGAAAGGAGACCCCATCAGAATAAAAACAAAATACCCAAAGATAGTACAGGAATGTCATTTACATTTCTCACTTTTTAAGGAATATAAAGAAAAATATTAAAAACCTAACAGACGTAACTGTCATATTTTCACCACAAAGAATAAATAGCACAGTAATCCCCACTGCAGAAGAGATGAAAGCATCAAAAAAAGAAAAGTGAAAAAAAAAAAAACCTGTTTCCATAGCAAGTCTCTTTATCCCCACTTTGTATCTTCACATAACCCATGTAATATTCATTCAAAATAATTGCTCAGCTTAAGGAAACAGTGTACTGGTAATTCATCCCTCTTCACAGGTCACAGCAAGTGCAGGAAAAATGTGCAGAAATAGGATGTGACCAAACACAGAGCGTGACAGAAATCATGTGCCACAGAAAGGGCCATTGGGGTTTAAATTAAATCACAAGGGAATCCAGGGAAGGGCAGAGTTCAGTCACCAGCCAAAAGGACAATCCCTCAGAAATGCCTCCAGTCAGAGCCCCATTCACACAAGTGGGGGTGTGGTTCATGGTGCCACCAGTGTCCCACTGTCCCTGCAGCCCTGCCAGCACCTGCACAGCAGCCTGTCCCCACCACACTGCATCCTAACAGAGGCCAGTGTGGAATTTCAGGAGTGAACAAGCCAACAGAAGTCGCCATATGCTAAAATTCTGCATATTTAAGTTATTGTTTGGTGCTTGAGCAACTGCCTTGTCTCATGAGCTAAGCATCCTTGTGGATCCAGTGTGGGCTGGTGCTGGGCTGCTCCTGGGCACTGATACCATCCCTTTCTTCTGAAAAGGCAGAGAGCACTTGGATGCCAAGTTCCTGCTACATCCTCTGTTCTGCTAGGATAGAAAAAGCTCTGTTGGCTCTGCAGGTGTTAAATTCCTTTAGTGTAGCCCAACAAGGGCCACCTCCTCCCACTGTGTGGGGAGCTGTTGAACAGGGGAGCTGACACAAAATAAACCCACAGATTTTCCTGCTGGAACCCAGCAAAAGCCACGTGACTAGTTACACAGGAAACCACAGTGCTCTGCTCCAAGTTCCTCAGGAAAAGGGTCACCTGCAGCCCCCGAGCTCTGTGGGGACACCTCTGCTCCCAGCACACTCCTCCAGGATGTTTTGTCCTAGCAGAGGGAAGGGTTGGACCAGCAGCCCCTCCCTGACCCACAGCAAACTGGCATCCAACAAATGGAAATAAAACAAGCCTTAAAGTCAGCATGTCTCCTACCACGTTATGGAAACTTGAAAATCCTGCTGCATTCTGCTAAGTCATAGTGGAAAAAAAACCCTTAATTTTATCAGTAGAAATTGCCAACAAGAATTAGAAGAGCTCTTCATTAAAGGCAAAATAAGGCCAACATGAGGCAAACTGATTTTGTATTAATCTTGATTTGGGATCATAGCACAGCAACTATTTGTGATAATATAGATCTATACACATTTGTCGGAGACAGAGATGGGTTTGATGTGCTCATATTGAATTATCTTGAGTCAGAACTCAAAGGACAATGTTTGTAGAGTAAATAAAACCTTTAAATTCAATTTCTCTGCTTAAAGTTGCTTTTAAAGTTTAGGGGGAAAATACTACTACTAAAAACAAAAACAATTTTCCAAAATTTCAAGAAAGACTAAAACTTCATTGAAAAAATGCAACCATAACAAAAAAGTATAATTCAAATCTAATTAAATAAGGTGGCAAATAATGATTAAAGATATGTTTCTAACTTACAGATGCATGCATGGATGAGTAATTCATCTGGTCTCATACCATGATCATTCTGCACCTACATTGCCTGCCCCAGGACCAGCGTTGCCCCAGCTCATCCTGGGGACATCCTGCTCCCTTGCCATCCTTCCTCAGTGAAGTGGCAGCTGCTTTGTAATTTCATCTCTGGGAGTAAGTGAGACATGAGCAGATAACAGCCCTTGCAGCAGATAATTTGACCAGACACTGTATTGGCTCCTCCTGCAACGACTCAGGAGCTGCTGGTGAGGAGGACTTGTTTGGAGAGAAAAGTAATATTGCAAAAAGCATTCCAGGGAACCTGTGTTTCATCAGGGATATCCACCCCATGGGCAGGGAAAGAATAAAAGAAGAAATCTTGTGCTAAATTAATCAGAGGAAACAGAACCATAATTCAGTCAGTAATCACCTTGACAGATGTAAATTAATGCATCAGTCATTGTTCATTCCTTTTTTTTCTCAGTCACAGAGATTTTCTAAGGGTCACATGCATGGTTCTCTTTGCAGAGCTTTTGGGTAATCAAACACTGATGAAGGGCAACATGGGGATAAACACACCCCTTGTTGGGCTGTCTCCAGCCTCTCTGCATGCAGGGTTTATCTCCAAGAGACAAAGGAGGGGAGCAGGAGCAGTGAGTTTCCTTTCTGAACCACAGAGCTCACTGAACACCCTCAGCACTCCCTCAATCCCCAAGGCTGCTCACACCTCAAGGCTGCCAGCTCAGGTATTGTTAGCTCATATTGTTGAAACCAGGCACTTGTTTGTATCCTCAGCCCTGCCTGCCTTGGCCCAGCCCAAAAATCTGGGGTTTCAGGAAACTCTGCAGCGGCTGCTACTTAGAAAAATCTGTGATCTCATTCCCAGAAGGACTTAATGGGATAGCATTAACAAATGGCACAGTATGTATGAATCCATCAATAATTGTAATAATCCAAACAGCAGGGTATTTCTTGTCTCTTGTGCTGTCATCACAAGGGACATCACCATGAAAGTCCCTGCTCCAGGTGCTGTTCAGAACAAATTGCAGCAGGTCAGCATCCACTGGCTGAACATTCGAAAGCTGTAGATATAGCCCCATAAAACACAGTCATCACCCTTGTTAACATTTCTAGCACATTTCTCCAGTTAATACCAATGCAGGAGCCATCCAGAAGGCAGGAGGAGTTCAAACAGGATTTTGTTGTTGCAGAGAGTTCATACCTTCCTTGGCGAAGCATTGCAGTCCGTCCTTCATCTTCAGCAGCTAAAAGAGGCTTAAAACACAGCAACCCCAACAAACAGAAACCAAAGCCATACACAAATAACCAAAAACTGACCCAAAGAAGCTATCAAACCATAAACACCGGGCTCCACATCACATTCCCTTTCCAGCTTGCAGTGGAAGGCAGGACCCTCCCTTCCCCAGGTCAGGAATCCCCATCTCTGGAGCACAGTTTAAAGACACCACCACCACCCTCACTGGGACCCCTCAGAAGAACCTTGTGATGCACAAGTCAAGAATGAGGAGTTGAAGGAACTGTTTGATACATGCAGAGATTTGAAGCCTTTCCCATTCTCATGGTTATCCTCGAGCTTCAGGACAGTGGGCACTTTGGATTTTTAAAAAAACATAAATAACTAAAACAGAAAAGTATCCACTTCCCATTGCTGTTCTAATAGGGCATTTTGCCAGTACAATTATATTTAGGATATACTGTGAAGTTTATGGGTTTATAACCTTGAAGGAGCAGGTGAAGAGCTACTTCTCAGAGGTAACATAGACTTAAACATTGCTTTGAGGCAACAGGTCATCCTAAATTCACACTTTCTCCACAGCAGATCCACACTGACTGTCACCTTTTTAATAATTAATGAGGCTCATCTCAGCTGTCTTACTATTTCACTTCCCAGTTACGATACCCACAAGGAGTCCCTGCTGACATTAAAGCACAAGAGCTCTGAAGAGATAGCAGTCACCTTTTCTAGACAGATGTTTGTTGCAGTCTCAGCAAGCTGTCATTGCACTGCTCGTGCTTTAGGCACTGAGGTTCAAGGCTCCCACAATGTCTCAGCATTCCTTGGCTCTCCCATTCAGCCACACCTCCCTCACTAGTCACCTGCTGGAGGCCTCGGGTTTCAGCCATTCCCACCAGCCTCTGCTCAGGGGAGCTCTGAGATGGCTGGGCTAAAGTGAATTCCTGCTTGGGGACCTGTTCTTGGTCCCCTCCAGGAGCCACAGCACCTTTGGACAGGACCAGGTCCTTGCTGCTGTTCAGAGCCTTGGGACTTCCCTGCTGGACAGGATTTTCCCCAAGCCTTTCCCCGTAAGGTCATCCTGCAGAGTGTCCAGCTCAGAGCACATATCCCAAGTGCTGTGCATGACTTTGATAGTGCTCTAGTAACCCTGGAGCACCATTTCCCCCCTTTTATTCCTTTCATTGCTCCATCACTTCCATGAACAACCCTTTTTCAGAACAGCACTCACTTTTCTGCAGCTCACACACCTGTGTTTCTACAGTGTCCTACAAAATAGGAGCTATTTTCATGCTATCAGTTTCTTCACAAAAAACTCTTTGTCTACTTATGCAAAGAATAGAAAATTTCAGCTTGTTTTTAAACTGAATGTCTCTTAATCTGATTGTTCATGCACCAGAAACTGAAGAGGTTCATCCATTCCCACCAGAACTGAAGAGCAGTGTGTCCAGCAACTCTGAGTCCCCCTAAAAGCTGGAGAATACAATTTACAAATCTGAGTTTATCAATCTCTTTGAGATGGAGTTTATCAATCTCCTGATGGAAACTCTTTAGATTGCCCTCATACTGAAGGACATTCTGATTCTTCTGTAATGCAAGATTGCCTTCAGGTAGGAAAGAAGAATGTTTAGGTAATTTGGATAGAACTCCTTAACTGGCCACATCATGTGGGTCCTCTCAGCCTCATTAAGCACCTAACAAGGTAACCCTGATCAGCAGCATGGAGTTAAAATGAATAATTAAGGCGGATGAGAGGAAACTGAAGAAGGGGTTCCATTTTTTATTTGTGATTTTTTTCAAATTTGGTAATCCACAATGTAAAAGCCCTTGCTGTTAGCAAGCATGTGAATTAAAATCCCTTTGTGATCATGTGTGATCAGGACAACAGGGACAGAAATTATTTCCTTTTCTATTACAAAGTTGTTTCTTTCTCCACGTGTCTACCCGTGCACTTGAAAGGGGATAGAATTATCAGCCTAGATACCAGTTTCTTTACCAAGAATCCCATAGCTTTGTTTAAAAATTCTCTATTTTTTTTCCAGTGGGTAAATGGGAACAATTTAACAGACACATTTCCACTCTGAATATTAATAGAAAGCAGCAATAGTTAGTGACCTTTAACACAGACTGAACTTCAGGAAGGTGGGAGCTAGGTGGTATCCATGGATACTTCCAGTCAGTATCCCTACAAGAGCTTTTATTTAGATAGTTTTATTAGAAGCACCCCTGCTGGGCACACTTATTTTCTGGGACTGAACCATTTTCTGGTGCCTTTTGTTCAAAAGGCCACAAAACCCAGCCAGTGTTCGAGGTTAAGGCATTGTCCAGGGTGCTCTGAGAGCATCACAGGGGTTCTCATCTATGTGCAGCACCATTCATTACAAAGGTATTTAGAAATCCTTTAGATTCAAAATTTAACCAACTTTCCCATCATGTATAAATATTTAGATTTAGTATAATCTCCAGAACAGTGTGCTCACAGAAAAAGCCCAAGTTCTTGCTCCAGCCTGACTCTGCATCCCTCAATTATGACTCTCTCTCAATCTGACTGGGTGGCAATGCAGAACAATGCACACTGCAATTCCTGTTCCTTTAGAAATATTCCCTTGTTTAAATCATCTTTGAGAACAATAAATAGCTTCCCTTTAAGAACAGTTTGGAATACCTACAGCTTGGACTGTCAGCTGCTTGGAGAGGGAATGGTGCAGCAAGCACAGCTGATTCTCAGGGATCTGTAAATCTCAGTCTTCCTCTGCTTGCCTTCTCTCTGGGGACAGCTCAGAGCCCTTCTGACTCCCAGCACACACAGAGCTGCTGGAGCTGATGCAGATGTTTGTGGTAACTCTCTGCTGAAACAGGCCTTGAAGTGGGAACTGCGTTTTCTATTTTAAATATTCACATATACACACTGCAGTTTATATTGAAGGTGAATAAATGTCCTTTCCTAAAGGCTACACTTGGCTTAGGGGGAGTTTTTGGTTGGTTTTAAAGTCTTTCCCCTGCCACCTCAAATGAAAAGCAACCATCATTATATTATTTAGAGGAAGGAACTGTGTAGAGCCTGTAACAGGAGCTCTGTGTGCAAGGGAGCAGAATGTTCTGCTGCCCCAGGAGACACCCCATAGCCTGTCAGCTTTCCCTGCCAGCTTTGGCAACCCCTCAGGGTGAATCTCCTCTGCTCTGCCAGCCTGGCTCAGCCCTGCTGGACACACACAGGACACAGTGGAGGGTGTACATCAAACACCTCCAGACACTTCAGACATCAGGGAATGGTCCTGGGCCGTGTGGCCAGTCCTGCACTCCCAGTGACCAATCCTTGCACAAAATGGGTGTTCTACAGTAGCAACAGGGATTTCCCCCCAGGCTTTTGAACAGTAATGTTTGAGTGTTCCATTTCCACAGATCTCTCTGTGTCCTTGTATTTCAGTGGCTCCTTTAGCAACAAAGAACCCAGGTGATTGAAATTGTCTCCAGAATCAATATCTGACTTGCCACTATTGACGTCCCTGCATCTGTCTAAGCAGACATCCTAGTCCTGTTCAGATGAAATCTGAAGGAATTAAATAATTTCTTAATGGTATGAGAAAACCCCTTGATTTATGCAGGCAGATACTGCTGGAGCTTTCACAGATACAAATCATGATGTAAATCACACTAGAGGCTTTGTGTACTCTGCAACACCATCACCATAACTCGTGGGAGTGCAGAACACCACTGCAAACCATTTTAATTATTTTTAAAAATTCATGTCACCTTGAAGGAAAGGCCGAGATAGATCACATGTGATACCACCTCCTGAAGGAAAATCGTGAGATCCCAGTGTTTGTTAACAGGTTTCTATCTCAGCACCCCGTTCCTTACACAACTCCCTGGATCAGTATTTCAGTCATCATTATTTTCTAAGCAGTAAAAATCAGTCATTCCTCTATGTGCTTTTTCAGTAGATTACTCCTACTGAAGACTGGCAAGGAAGCTGGATAAAGAAACAGGATTAATTTTGATAAGAAAAGCCCTAAATAAGAAGCAGCACAAGGACACAAGCACTGTAGGATGAGTGCTGGGGGTGTGTACAGAAGGTGGATCTGGTTCCTGAAGCTCAGTTCAGCCTCAACATTTAGTTGCAGATGGATTTTCATTACAGAGCTTTGAACCCTGCGAGCAGGGTAAGGATTGCTAAAGATGACTAATAGAGCCAGTGGAACAATTCATTGAAACACCAGGAAAATACAAAACTCCATCATTTAAACAGTTATAAATGTGAGCCAGTTTAATAGTGATCAGAAGTGGATAACTGATTTGGAGATTCATAAATGCATGTAGTGCACAAGTCAGGTGATCACTAGTTGTGACTGAGCTGGCAAGAATTTCATCATTCATTCTCATTTTCTCTGTGGAGGTTGAGAGAAGAGTTTGTAAGGAAAGGAACTTCTGTGTGGAAGGGTTTGGATTTTTGGTTTGGGGTTGGTTTTTTGTTGCCCCAATATAGATTATTTTTCCTACCTGGGCTCCATGTCCCATGAGCTGCCACCTGCCCTCTTTAGGTTACAATAAATACAGTTCAGACAGAGCTCAGCCTCCTAAAGACAAGACATGAGACATCCAGATCACAGTTCAAGCAGACTGATAAAGTAAAATATAGAATAATTTGCCCATTATATTTTTTCAAACCTTAAGAAAAATTACTATATTGCAACATTTTTCCAAAGTTTTATATGAGAAAGTTGTGTGCCAAAAAAACCCAGAGTTTCCCACAATAAAAAAAACCCAAAAGTTATAGGGTTTGCCCTACTCAAGTCACTACAAAGCTAGGTTGGATCTGAGCTTATGAAGATAACTACTTTAATGGATAAAAAAGAATTCTCATCATACCTATTTCCAAACCCCAATACAGAGTTTCTGAGAAAAGTAATAGCTTTGGGTCCTGCTTATAAAACTGTATTAGTTCCAAGTTGTTTGAATATGAGAAAATAGGGGAAAAATATCCCTTGTCCATCAGAAAGTGGGCTGTTATACTTGCAGAGTGATTTGTTTCCCTGCAGTGGTATTTATCATGTTGATAAAAGAGGCCATGGATCTGAAAATTGGAAGATTTTTCCTGTTTATTTGAAACAGCACCTATACAAGCTGCTGTGGCATCAACATAATAGCCTAAAGCCACAGCATCTGAAAAGATTTATTTCCTGAGCCCTTCTGCAGCCACATTCTCTTTGCTTCTGGCATTCTCAATTTGCAGGCTACTGGAGATCCAATCTTCCTCACTCTGGCTCTATAATAAGGATGTCAATGCAAGAAGAGAGAAAGTCATTATCTGATAGGCATAAGACAGGATGAAAAGCAGAGTTTGCTGTCTCAGGGGAGAGGCCACCCTCTCTGCCTTGGAGGAGCTCCTCAAGGTCATGGGCAGCCTTTGTACCTGGAAGGATGTCGCACATTCAGATAAAACTGAACCATCCCTAGCACAGTCTCAGGTCTGAACAAGGTTTTCATTTTTTACTATTAATCAGTGAAAAGTTTTAAATCTGATTAGAAGGTATATATGCAGTAAAAAAGTTCAAAGACTCTGAACTGCAGAGAGCAGCAGAGAAACTGAGTGTGAATTCACAGGTGCTGCCTGGTTAATGGAATTCGTGTGGGCTTGGATTATGCTGAGGTATCTCCCACAGCAGCAATGAACAGGCAAGATTAGTTAAACATTTGTATAGGAATATTTACCTCAAAATTAGAATGAATAATGAATATCATCTGCTTTGGAAACTGTTAAAATGTAATTGGTGCAGCAACTGACAGGAAAAAATTATTTATTCATTGACTTTGCCACATAACTACTAAATGTCAGCTCCAGCAGATAAGAAGATAAGAAGTAAAAGTTTGAAGCAGTCCCTATAGAGTTATTATTGAACATCCATTGTAGCTTAAGAGGCAGTTTAATCTTCTGTGTGGAAAGCAGAAAAGCCTGAAGAACAGAACTGTGTTTGAGAGAACCAAATATGCTTCTGGGCCTTCTGAACTGAAAATTCCTTTTCCCATACTATTTGTCCGGCTGGTGTAAAACTGCTTTATAGAGAGGGCATTTCCCAGACTGTTCTGGTCATCCACTCATTTCTCGACTTTTCTATAAGAGAATAAGAGAAATACAAAAGGACAAATAGCCTGTCCTGTTCTGAGTATCCTCACTGCTTCCTTTTAGTCCCATAAGCAGATGGCACCCTGGCATTTATCAAGCCTAAGTGAAGTTTCAGCCTTCCTCAGGATCCAGTGGAATAGCTCTGAATCCAGCAGACACATTTCTTTTTAGTTAATTTAAGGTTCAGCTCCTGTGGGCCCTTGGATTCAATGCCTGAGTAACATCCCTCTCCCCCTGGCTGCAGGGATGTTCCTGTGATCCAAACCCTTCCCCAGCTTTTTTTTTTTTTTCCCTGTGCTACACTTCCCTTGTGCCACAGAAACAGGCAGTGCAATTTCTGCTGATTTCCAGAGATTTATTTCCCAGGGCAGCAGCAAGGGCAGGGTCCAGCTGGTCCCTCTTGGCCAGACTAAACCATCTTCAAACAGGAACTGTTCATAAAGGCAGAATCAACAAAATCTCAGATCATTGTACTGATGTAGTGTATCTGGGTGCTCTCAGCTCCTTCCTGACATCTGTCACTCACTTACCTTCCCTGGATAAAGAGACTGCATAATCCAAGGGACTGAGAAAGGAAGGGTATCAGAAATGTGCTTTAAATTGATTTGATGTTTGAGATGCTTTGCTGCAGTCATTTGAAGAATGAAGGATTACAGAGGGTGCTGTGCACAATCCTAAACTGATCTTCCCACTGCTCCTTCCCAGCCCTGTACCCTGTGTCAGTGCAGTGCATTTAAAGGTGCTGGGAGGTGCTGGATCACCATCCCAAACAGTTTTACTGACCAGGGGGTACAAGGAATACTCCTATTCTGTCCATGTGCTTCAGCTCCAGTTCAGCAAGGCAGCACCAAGCCCACCCTGACCTCAGGAAGGAGAATTCCAGGCTGGCAGGGATGAAGAGGTGGATAATTCTAGACACAAAATCTTTCCAGAACAACACATCAGCACTCCTTCAGGAGCTGGTGAAGCCAAAACTACTCCATGTCTCATCCTCTCCACCAGTCATAACGTGAATTATCATCTTTATTAAGATGATATATTGGAAACCAGGGGAAGAGATTTGGTTATCTTAGCAGGACCCAGCTCTACAATCATCTCAAAGCCCATCAGTTCCAGAGGCTGTTGCAGCCTCACTAGAGCTGATGTGCCTTCAGGACAAAGGAAACAGAACAAGACCCCACCACCACCAAACTCAACTCAGTGTGGAGAGAAGGGACTCATTGTGTGGAGGTGCTTCCCTTCTCTCTCCTCTGAGGTACAAGCAATTGAAAGGCACTGAGGAAGGGAGAAGCCACTCCTAATAAAGGGCTGCATGTTGGGTGAGCCAAGCTCCCAGGACACATCTGCACACCAGGACATTTCACCCTGCCAGGATCTGACCCAGCTGAAACTTCCCCATTACTTATGGCCAAGTCAGAGAGGGGTCACTGTCCCTTCAAAGACAGGTTAGCAGGACTGAGAAAGAACAATATGCACCCAAAAAGTCAGGCTGTTCTACACCTCCTTCAGTTACTTTCCAATTGGTTTGTTGAGATGCAGGAGCACTGACTAAAGTAATATATTGTGATATTTAAAGGATTTTTCAAAATGCTAATTTATTGTCTGACACTGAATGGACAGTCCAGGAAATTCTGCACTGCTGCTCGCTCTAAAGTCAGTGTTCTGCCAGCCCTGTGCCAGTTGTGTACAGTAGTACACAGCTCCCATCATGGAAAAAGCCAGGGTGTGTACATCCAACATAATTCATATTTAGAGGATTAGATATGAAATATTCATATTTATATATGTATTGTTTATAATTTGCAGTTTCATGGGAACGGATACAATTTACCTCAAAACAAAAGTGTTAGCAGTCTGTTTCTGCTGTTGTATTTATGGGCTTCACATATATTTGCAGATACTTCTATTCTGAAGGAAAACCATAGCATTTTTATATGGAGAAATGCACAGTTTATCAAAAGAGGATGGTTTTGGATAAGAGGAGAAAATGTATAATGTGGTTTTTTGCCAAAAGTAATATAAACATCTCTTTTCACCCCCACAAAATTCAAACCCAAAGAATTTATATCAATGCAGCATCTCATTCTGCTGTTGTTTGTCACAGTAGTAAGTCAGTAGTAAAGTCTGGAGGATCAAACTCACAGTGTCAAGCTGAAAAAGGTGCCACAGGAGAAGTTTATCAAGTACATTTTGTGTTAGGAGCTGGGCTAAGGGGACTCATTCATTCCTCCTAATAAAAGCAATGTTGCACTATAACTTGTCTGTATGAGGGACTGGGTTCAGTTAGATTAAAAGCATAAAAAAACCAGAAAGATTCACACTGGTGAGAAACAATAGATAAAACAGACAGGACTTGGGACAGCCAAGGAAGCCCTGAGAATGTGGTGGATAAATGGGGTGTCTTAAACTAAACCACACCACCTCAATACCAGTGCAGGAGAGTATTGTCTGTATGAAGTAATTTGAAGCTGTTAAACTTCTATAAAGCAAAACAGGTCTAAATATCAGTGCTCACACTGGGTGGCACCACAGGAATCTCCCAAATAGTCAGACTGTGGGTATTCCAGCTGGCTTCCACAACTGGAAAAAATAAAAGATAAACATCCCTAGCCAGGCCCTTCCCATTTAGAGGATCGTTCCAAATTTGTCTCAAGTTTTAAAGATCTGAAAGCACTCCCTGCAGCCTCTTTCCTCCCCACTTGACAGCAGTTATCACCAACTCCATTTCAGTGCTATTTCACATTAAATTGATTACCACAAGCCTGACAGTGTCTCTGGCAACCTCACACCCCAGGCTCATGTTTTCATCATGCTGACAACGAAGTTGATTCTTCTTTTACCTTTGCAAGTCAGCCAAAATTACCAATAAATTACCTGCCACTACTTCCAGTTCAGGTGTTAATCCCTGCAGCCAGGATTTAAACTGCCACTGTTGTCTTGCACTGAGTAGTTTATTTAGTTATTATTTTGCACTGGGTGATTGGAATTTTGCACTCAGTAGTTTTTATATTGCACTAAGTGGTTTGTATCACATGGTTAGTTCTGCACACCCCTCCTCCTCCAAGGTCCAGTGGTGGTGGTCTTACCCCGGGTTACTCCCTCCCCTCACCCCTCCCATCCGTTGTATCCCATTGGCTGTGGTCCCTCTCCTCTGCCCCCCTCTCCCCGGGTTTAAAATCTCCCACCACAAGACCCTCGATCTCTTTTTCCTCTGGGACACGTCTTTACTCCCTGGAGGTGTTCCACAATAAAGTTGTGGAACATTCATCCTGAGAAGAAGAGTGCCTTTTGTCTTTTACCTTTGTTCTTGCCAGCAAAGCCAGGGTCCAGAGCTACCCGGGGGACCCCACGAATGCTTACGTAACAGCATGCCACTGCTGTGATATTTGCATCTCTCAAAGGCAGAATTTGCAAAAAACTGGGAAAAAAAGGCCATGGAAAGCCAGTGAGAGTGTGTTGGACACCTTACCAACAGAGATAGCTTAAAAAATGTACAAATGAGAAACATAATTCAAATTTTGTAAAGTTTTGGGAATTTGAGTTCTAGCACAAGGGCCTTACCCCCAAACATATCCCATACCCAAAACTTCTTTGCACTGAATATTAAGTAGGACACTTGTCCATAACCTTTGATTTAACACTACAGCGTCAGTTTAATTCTCAGAAAATTCAGTCTTGGGTTGTGGCACAAGATACTTGGTAAAAGCTCAGCACATTTCTTGGCTGTCTGTCCTAAATGCTTATAAAGATCCTCAGGCAACAGTCAAGTGCTTCCGGAAAATTAACAATACTCCTTTACATGCTAATTCCCCCGGTCATGTGTATGTTTCTAGTTGGTTCTCTCAATCTCAAGCATCAGCCAATGATAGCCTACACTGGCTTGGAGCCATTGTCTTCTTTCTAAGCTTATTGTGACTGCAAAACATCAAGAGGTGTCTCCCAAAGGAAAAGAGCAAACCTTGCTGAGAACTCTCTGATAACATCTATCCTTGTAAACAGCACTGCACTTCCTAAAACACATACTCACTCCGCAGAATACTCAAAAGAGAAAATTTTGTTATCCCTGATTTCATCAGGAAATAAATTCTGTATTTGTTCAACTGGCACATAGCCAGATAAAAAAAAACATCCAGGCCAGATTCAACAGCCAAGCTTGGTATATGGCATCTCCAGCAATTTTTCTGCATCAATAAAATTTTGGTTTACTGATGCTGAGCAGCTAATGGGAGGTTTTTTCTTTTTTTGGGGGGGTGAGAGGGGGATTCTATCTGCTAAAATCCTGATTCATTTTTCCCATAATTTCTTCTATTTACCTTCCTCCCATTAGCAATGCAATCCTCCATAAATACCTCTCTGGACGATTAATTCCCATGTATAATCGTGCTATCAATTGTTTCTCTAAAGGGATATTATTGTTTAACCTTTGATACTGTCCCTGTGGTTTGTCTCAAAAGCATGTTTGACTTGGCAATAAATTACTGTAGTTATTCTCCTTTAAGGAGATTTATTATTGAGCACAAATAATACATTTAAAGATTTTTTTTTTTTAAACCAGAGTAAAGCAGTTGCAACCGAACAATCCCACTCTGGATGAGTCTCTTCCGGCACTACAAATCAGTTTCTTGGGATGCTGACTCCCCTCACAAGCCCAAAGCAAGCTGTGTGCCACAAAAGCAGGCTCCTGTGGCTCATTTTTGCCCAAAACTTTCTCTGCAAAACCTTGGAGCCTTCTTACACCCCTAACAACAGGCAATTCCTCTGTTCCTCTTGCAGCTCACCTTTTGGAATTTCCACTTTGCTCCTTGTGCACTTCAGTTCTTTCAGCATCAGTCAGTTCATGGTACAAGGAATGGTACAAGGAAGAAGCCATTAGAATTGTGGATCAGGCAGCACTGGCTCCAGCAGGATATTCCCAATAAACAGGGCAGCTGCTGCCCGTGTTCCCGCTGGAGTCAGCTCCTGGCAGCCCCAGAATCGGGGAATAACCGGGATTTCCCCAAGAGCAGGGCTTGGTGCAGTGGCTGTGTGTGAGGCTCTGTGGACCCCTGTGACAAGTGACACATTTCTTTCTCTTCTCTCTCTGTCTCTCTCTTTGCACAGCAGTTGCCTCGAACCAGAGCAGCGCGTCCAGCGCCTTCCCGAGCCCCGGGGAGCACGGCGGTGACAGCAGCCTGCTGGTGTCCCCGCTGCTGGTGGCCGGGGTGGTCATCGGGCTGGTGCTCCTCCTGTCCTGTGCCACCATCGTGGTGGGCAGCCTGCGCAGGGACAGCAGGGCCGGCCAGCCCCGCCCGGGCAGGGAGGCTGCGGACGGTAAGGGAGCACCGGGGCACCGGGAATGCCTGACGGGGAACGAGGGCAGAAAGAACACCCGGCCACGGGCAGGGATGGGAAATGATATTAAATAATGGGATCAGTCACGGCAGCTTGGCAGGGTAATGGCAGCTCTCTGCTGGGTTCCCACCTAGATAATGGTCAAAAGAACCAGCCAGTGCTGACAGCACCTCCTGAACAGCTTATTTCCGTCGGTATGGGATAAGATTTTTCCTCTGTTGCATTTTCACATACCCCTATAGCCCTGGTGCAGCATTTGCTGTAATTTCTATTTCTTAGAAAGGCAGAGCTGTTCTCATTTCAGCCAAGTGCACCAGCCTACAACAATCACTGGGCAAATGCTGTTTGTCTGAGTGCAAAAGTGAATATCTGCCTGGAAACACAACAACAGGGCACCCAAATATCATTAAATTGTCACCATCATTAACAATGTCATTGATGACATCTGTGTCACCGCAGCCATCATCGTTAGAGACTCAAAAAGGTGCCAATTCCTACCTCCTAACCAAAATAAAACCCATGAAACAAAACCAACACATAACAAAAAACCTTAAAGATAATTTGGGAATATGAAGGAGTTAATTTTAGAGTAGTGTTTTCAGCGATTTGGGGCTTTGCTTTGTCAAGGAAATTACAGAACATTATTTCTATTTAAGGGAAAAAACAGTTTTAAAAGTTACAATGTAATTCATCAGACAGTAAAAATTCCAATGATAAATGGTGCAGCATCAACGACCACATCCTCTGTGAGCAAGCTCCTCTGCCTGCAGCTTATTATAGGTGCAGTTCTGTGCATATCATTGAGGGAGGTTTTATTTATATAGAAAAGCCAATAATAGTGAGCCACATAAAAATGCATTGGCTTAAATCTTGTTTTCACCGAGGTAAATTAAGTATCCATTTAAGTCAATTGAATTTCATTTAGTTATTTGGACCAGGAATTTTTATGTCTAAACTAAACAAATCTCCTAGGATCAGTTTGTCCCCTTAGAGCAAGGAATAATTTCTTTTTGGCTTTTCCAAAAATATTTATCCAGATAAGTTAATAATGTCTATATTTTGGGAATAAAATTTAGAGTCCAAAAGAATTGAAATGCAAACTCCCATGGCAACCTACAGAGGGAAAATAAAAACAAAATCCAGAAAACTAATGTCTACTATTACAGTAATATCAATTTTCCTAATTTTCAGCAGCTACATTGAGGATTAAATAGTTAAACCCAAACTGGAGTTACTGTTTGACCCAATATTTTGGCATGATAAAATACTGACCATTAAGCTTTAATCACTCTGTTTAAATCTACTACTCTGATAATTTCATGTCCTTGAAAAAGCCTAAAGCCAGGCAAAAACAGAAAGGAAAATTTTCAAACTCCTTGTTAGATATAACAATGCTAGAGAAAGGGAAAAGAAAAGCATATTTGGGGAGATATTCAAAAGAATAATCCTGAACTCAATTGTGCCACACTACATTACATGGACACACACGTACACTAATTATCCTTCAACACAGAAAATAGCACTAAACTCTCAGTATTTGTGGAGCTGGGAAGCTCTTGCATGGAAGCATTAAGAAATCCCTGGAGCAGGCAGCAGGATGATTTTTCTGTGCTACTTTCCACCTTTCCCCATTTTTGTCAGTGTTTATTGAGAGCAGCATTTTCTCAGCAATCAAACCCCTGCCCCTCCTTTTACACCCCTCCCAGAACAGACAAACTTCCCACAGATGCAACTGCTGGAATTTCAGTTACCCCACAAACATCTGAAGCTGCACATGGTAGGACGCACACCCCTTTTCAGCCTTTGAGGCCCAAGAAAAGCTTTGGAAGTTCCAACTGCGTTGTAGGACAGCACTACAGGTACAGTCCCTGTGCCACAGCCTGAAACACCACAGTTCATCTACAGATGGGCTTCATTTCCTCTTAAAGAAATAAGAATGTCCCATGAAAAGTGATTGTTCCAAAATACCCACAACTCCTCTGCCTCAGAAAGGGTTTATTTTCTGATTTGTAGCAGTGTTATAAATGAGTGACAGAGGATCCAGCACAGAGGGGAAGAGCAGCCAATATAAATTCTTGTTTTGCAGCTCCAGATGGTTTCTCCCATGGCAGCTCCTCTACAGAGCTGAGATCCACCTGCAGCGAGGAGTTCCCCCCAGCCTGTGATTTTGACTCCTACCTGGATATACTTTCTCAGGTGAACATCATGTATCCTGATCCACCTCCATGGTAAGCACTTGCCTGACATTCTCAGGGTTACAGTCCTGCACTGACAAAGCCCACTACAAAAATTTAGCTCACACAAACTCTGAATACAGACAGACCTTGTTTAGCTTGAGTGTAAGTTCAAGTTTTCCTTAACAGAATACAGTTTTACAAAATAAAGATGTGGACAGAAATTCTCATTCAGTGATATTCACATTAAATTTATCATAGTGATGATATACTAATGAAACACACAAGTAGAATTACTTAAAATCATCTTTCTTTGAAAGAAATGCATTTACAAGTCAAAGTTTCAAAGTCAAAAATACATACTTTTCCCAAGAACTTCCAAGTTACATTTATTACTGACCTTGAGAGTGTTCAGATCAGAGGAAACAGAAAAACAAAATTCCAGAAATTATACAGCAGCTCCTAAATTGTGTGCTCACATTCACAGGGTACAGGAACAGCCTCGTGAGCCACAGGAGCTGCACTTTGGGCCATGGGCATCTCCTTTATGTGCCTCAGGCCGCTTGAGGTCCAGAAATGAAGGAATTCAGTTACTCCCTCCAACGAACCAACAGAAATTATTTTAAGCAGAACATCACTTCAAGCTTTCTGTAGTGCTGTGTCTTACAAACAGCAAACAGAGGTTGAACAGCCATGCACCCCTTTCTTTTTCTTTTGTTTTTCTTCTTTTTAAGCAGACTCTTTTTGAGTCAAAGCACTATAAGACCAGCCCTTTTCTGAGTGTGATATAGAGCAGCTCAGCACTGTGAGCACACCAGACATGAATCTTTGCTTTGTTTATTCAATGCATGTTCTACAAGCAGCAGTTATGTATTACCAACTCATCCTATATAACTAATGGGCTTTTAGGGATTGTGTAAATATTTTAGCAGAAAGCTCACATGTGAGAAATCACTCTGAGCCTGGCATCTAAATGTGTAGAATTTCATATAAATCCACTTAGGAATTTAGACTGGATTTTGGGCCCGCACCTACGAGTCTTTACTAATAAAAGGCAACCAGCTGACACCTAAGCAAGACTCTGAGTGGGCAACTGGCCAGATTCCTGAGAACAAACTGGCAATATATTTCTTTAGCAGACAGAGCATCAAAGATTATACCAAAGGATGCTTCCATTTCCAGTTTGAAACAGACACAGAGAAGGGTTTTCCATTTCTATGGAGTTGTGTTTGAAGGAGATACGAGCGACACAAGACAGCACAGATTATCCACAGTTTGCAGTAAATTCTGCAGTGGCTCTGTAACAAGCCTGGCAAGGGTTAATTATCTTGTGTCCTACCTGTTCTCAGAATATTCTGTGACGCATAAAGGTGTCCAGCCATTGCCTCCTCCAGGTTCCCTGCTGGGCTGAGTGGACTGTGTCCCTGAGGATCCACTCTGCCCACCCTGGAAAACACTGCTTATCCCAGTAATTACAGCTCTGCATCACAGGTCTAAAGTAGAGATTATTGTTTTCTCACTGCCATTGCAGTTAAATATTTCAGAAAAAGTAGCTTTGGCAAATCATCAAAATCTTAGTAAATTTTATATCTTAGCAACACAACTTGGGAAACTTCAGGGAAAGCAGATGGCTGAAAGCAAAGCTACATGGACACTTTCAAACTTGCTATTAATGCATTCTCCAGACCTTTGTAACTGTTCAGAAAAGCACTAGGTGAGAGGCACTGTCTGAATTACTGCATTATGTAAAGCCTGAAAAATTCCTGTACATCTCCCTTTATATTCTCTTGCATGGCATAACGTGGCCTGGAAGCAGAAACAAGACATGCCTGACCTTGTACATTTAAAATATTAACTCCTTGGGATCAATCTCATTACATATGATAATATTTTGAAGAGTAGGTTTACTGAAACATAGCACTGCCTAAATGAATGTAATTCCTCCTCCTAATTCCTGGAGGGCAAGATGTAATTTAAAGCTAAACTAGCATGGCCAAAAGCTAATAATGCAGCTGTGGCATCAGCAGAACAGAAATGAAGAACAGTGAGGAAAGCAGCTGCACTGGTAAATAACTCTTAAAAATCTTTGAAGTGAGAGAGTTCAGTGACTTAAAAGCAGTGGGTGCTGCCAGGATAATTTCCTTTATCCACCTGGTGCTTCAAGGCCACCTGCATTCCAGCACCCAGACAGGAGTGTGCAGCTCCTTATACCACTCCTGGCAGACTACACTCCAGAAATGATTTCAGGAGAAAGCACAACACCTTTATTTGGCCAAGGAGTGGTTAGTTAGATTTTATAGCTGAGCTTTAAACCACAAAATGAGTGGAAAAGGGATTTAAGGGCAAGGCTGAGGAAACACAGAGTCAGTCCCCATGTCTTGTGGCTGAGGAAGAGGTCCCTGTTCAGGCCTGTCCACTCCCAACTCTCCAGCTGGAAGTCCAATAACTGTTTATATAAAACACTAATTATAGAAAAAATGTTAGTGGTAAATTAATCTATGAAAAATGCCTTGGGATATTAGTATTTGCTCTGATCTCTGAATCACAATTTTCATTTGTGATTCAATCTGATTATCCCCACAGACACTTCCACTAACCCCTTTCTTGCATTAGATTTAGAGGGATGCCAGGCATGGAATTTTGTCATTAGCCTGCTGTAGTTGCAGGGTGATTGCAGAGACGCTATTTGGTCAATTTGTTTTGACAGCCCAAAATATACAGTGCTGCTATCTATAAACATCCCTTTAGGACAGTTAATGGCTTTTTAATGAATCTCAGATCTGTGCTAGCATCTGTCACATTGATTTTATATGAGGTGTAGATGGGAAATATAAAGACAAAATACAGGGGGTGTGAACTAAAGAGTTTCAGAATATGAGAGGTTTGTATTTCAGAGCATATTTCTGATATGTACGGATACTTGCAGCAGGGCTGGAAGTTAATGTTTAATAGTCTGTGTCACCAGACATGGGAAAGCCTTTGTTTCTAAGAAACTCAGTGTGAGAAAGATGATCCAAGTGATCTCCCAACAATTCTAAAGCACAGAATTCTAATCCCTCCAAATAAGCAAACTGAACACATCCAACCAGGACAGAAGACAAGCACAATCTCCCTGCCACATCTTACCTATCATCATGGTCAATATGGCTTGGAAAGAAACACTGGAAAGCCTGTAAATCCAATATCTGCCATTTTGTTCAACATTCACTGTGCTGGTGTGAGTAAAATCACACTGTTGACACTGTGGGGATGAAACCTTTATAGACAGAAATCATGTGCTCATGTTCACTGTGCTGAGTTCTTTGTAACACACACTTCTAGAGAGCATTGCTAATTATCATCTTACAAATATGTAATAAGAAAGCTGGTTAAAAATAAGTTGAGCTCACATGTTTGAAATGGATTGAATTACAGTACCAACCAAAGTCCAAGTAAATTAAAAGCTATTACATTGTCTTTAGGAGAGTCAGTAAAATCTAAGCAATGAGGAGATTTCACAGCAGGACAGGAATTTTATCAACTTCTCACCTTGTAGCCAGGGAAAATGCATCTCACCCCACTGCATAAGTGCTTTTTCACTCCTTAGTGATTGGATATTAATGGTATGTACAGAGCTTTAGGCAACCAAGATGATTGTCTTTTGCATCTGAGACTCGTGAGTGTCTGACACAGAACATCCCTGAGGAATGACTGCTCAGGAGGATGCAGGGATTCACCTGCAGGAATGGTTTCAGTGGAAGCCACAGAAATCTTCTCCAAACTTCACACTGAATGTTCCCCACAGGGCACACAAAGATAAAAACCATTCAGTCCCCTCTATCTCAGCATTCATATTAAATCACATTGTGTGAGGGTTTGTTTGTGGGCTCACTCTTCCTCAGCTGGTCACCCTGCCTAATCTACATAGGATCTGTTCTAGAGAAAATTGTCTTATTTAGTCTTGATAAATCCCAGTATTCTCAATAACCATGTTCAGCCTGCATTGTTTAAATGGGAAAATCAATTTAAAAATTACTTTAAAATGGAAAAAGGAAATGCTCCTTCTTAAAGTCAGACACTAATTTCCCTTTAAATATATATTTTTAAAAGCCGACTTAAGGGACTTTCTTTTTTAAGACATTCTTTTCCATCCCCCACTTCTGAGGATGCAAGGTAGCCAAGCCAGGCTCCTGGATTTTCTTGAAAGTCAGAATTAGGCTTGCAGGGAACTGACATAAAATCTTGCTATATTGTGCTGTATTCCTTTGCTAAGGCTGTTTTCCTCACTGCAAACCAGGTGAGGAGCTTTTGCAACATTACAGTGACAGCTGGCAAAGCATGAGATGGACATTTGAGGTTAAGTTCAGCTCTTACTTCCATACCCCCACTGAGATTTTCAGTTAGTAAGGTAAAAAATGCCACTGGAAATATGACAGGTTTATTATTCCATTAGTTATCATGACATGAGCTAAAACGCTCAATTCCTTTAACTCCAAATTCCAAACACTCTAAAGCCCCTCTCTTCACATCCCAGTGCTATTCCTCATCAGTATTAGGGATAGAAGCAAGTAAATTCCTAATTATTTTGGCAAACTTCTTATTTCAAGCTTAACTTTGTTTACAGTCATTTTATGAGTGTTTCTTTCTGTGGCATTTCCATTCCTCTTAATTATCCACACCTTTCTCTTTTTTCTTGTATTTGTAGTCAAAAATGCTCTCACACCTCAGCCTGTGTGTTGGGAGGCTGAGGCACAAAATTCCCTTTGCTTTCTGTCATCAAAAATATCTGTGGGGAGGCTGCACCTTCTGACCAGCTTCTCTTTACAGTTCCACTCTGGAGGTGCATATTATTGCTGCATAAAAAAACCCTGCAGCAGTGAAAGCAGCAGCACCTGATGGAAGGGAAGCACCAAGGCTTTCTAACCACAAATCAACAGTGCCATGCAGAGCAGCCACAACGTAAAGCTGTCAAATCTTTGATGACTATACTTAAAGAGTATTTTTCTCGGATTTCCCAGTTGCATATTGCACCCAGTATTTCCTTCACCTGCTCAGAATTCATTCCTGAAATAATTAAAGCAAAGCCCTTTCTAGGAATATGATCCTAAAACTTGTCAAATGGAAAACTTCCTCAGACATGAGCAGGTTCTGGTGACATGCAAGAATTGGTGGTGGTGTTCAGAATCCTGTTTGTGGATTAACTCCACAAACCATTTTTATTTAACTGATAAAAATCACACAAAATTTTTATTTAACTGATTCTTGTTACTCAATCAGTGCCCAGCATCCTTTACTGTTTACTGGTTACAGAAATCCAGAGACCAAACACTGCTGATGATCAAGTAGTTCTTACTGTGTATAAAATTAATGCCAGACTGAATTGTATCATATGAAATCTTCATCCTAGAATGACTTGTTTTATTTAAAACATTTATTTCAATTGTTTAAAGCTGCACAATTAGGATGAAACTGCATTATATTGGTTCCAAATGTTATCTGATATATGTTTTCATGAAAACAGCTTACACTGAATTTCATTTTTCCTCAAGAATATTTAGCCATCAAAGTCATAACTTCCTCAAGATTATCTTGACACAGAGTGCAGAACAGAGATGCAGCCTTTTAGTGCTCATTGACACAAAGAGTCCTATTGTTGTCCTGAGGAATTGAAAATTCCAGAAATAACTATGAACAGAAAAAAAGACAGAAAAAAACTAAATTCCACCTTTTCTGTCTTTTCAATAGTTAAGTTAATTAAGCCCTAGATGTTTACTTGAACAACACCTTGGGTTACATTTTTTACTATTTAAAAACATTAAAATAAATATGTCTATAATTATATGTATACAATATATATGTATAAAATATGTATATAAATATGTATACAATTAGAATCTCAAATAGAAAGTGTCAGGATCAAAAATAAACCTAGGAAAATGTCCTAGCTCATTACAGTGTCCTTAGAGAAGCAGTTCTGTCAAAACTGACAGAACTAACTGACATTATTGTGGTAATAATAAATCACCAAAGAAAATATGTATTCTAGGAAAACACACCTCAAAGGACACATGGACAGATTTCCAGGCTGCTCTCCTACAAAGCTGGCTGTGAGCAAATTGTGCCATCACAGAAGCAGAGTTCAGCATCATCAGCTCAACTGCCTACATGGGCATCAAACTCATAATTATGTTTTTCATCTGAACCTGCTTGCAGAGAGTTACAGCATAATTGTTCTAATTTCAGGTTTTCTGTTAGGTAACAACATCATGGAAACATCCTTTGTGCTGTTTCATCACAGCTCCAGCCTGCCAGCACATAGATGTTCCAGATTCAGGGGTTCTGTTTGCCATTTTCAAAAGAACACAAAATGGAAAGTGTGCAACAGGAGCAATTTTAGCAGAGTCAGAACGTACAACAAATGAACAAAGTAAACCACGAGACATCTACTGCACAAAGAATTCTTCATTCCCAGATCTCTCTTTTTTCACTTGTTTGCATCTTAAAAAGTTCTGTCAGCAGAACCTTCTTCCTGCCCCAGAGAGGGGCTCCTAATTTATGAATGACAGGAGTTAAAAAAGCTCTTTGGAACTTCCCTGGCAACAAACCCATCCTAATACTTACTGCAATGAGACCCAACAAATTCACAAAGTTATTGCCCTTCCTGCCATGCTCTGAGTCAGCAAGGTCATCTTGGAGAGCTGCTGCCATTTTTGAGCACTATTCCCCTCCCTGCAGATCACATTTACCTGCAGTATGATGCTCACAGACATCAGCCTTCCTTGCTTTTCCTAGGGAAATTATCCCTTAAAAACTCAATCGTGTGTCTAAACACAACAGTGCAGGTATTATAACAAAAACAAGGCCCAAACCCATACAGACAGCAGCACATTTCATGGTCAGTAACCCCTTCCTTCTCACCACTGCCTGCTGATACTGAACCTCCAGATAATACAAGTTTTAGAAAGCAGTGGATTAAAGTGGATTCACCACAAGTACTGCAGCCAAGGATTTTTTCAGGGCTGGTATCCACAAGATGCAGTGTAATGAGTTCCTGTGCTCCTTTCTTTATGTTATGGTAACACAAGACTTTCCAAAAGCATTTTCTTTCCTGTCTAAAAGGATTTTCCTGTGACTGCTGTAGTGAAGTTCAAGCCTGAGCTACTTTTTACATGTCCAATATTGTCGCAGAAGTGAATCTGACAGATAAAATATAACTATTGTGATGGGTTTTGTAAAAGATGAACAAGTATTTTTGTTTTTCCACTTCATGGTCCTGCATTTTCAGTTGCAAAACATATATATATGTAAATGTATATATAGAAACATATAAATATACCTATACACACATATATATGTGTACACACACACATCACACATCCCTTTGTGGGTATCACTCCCTTAGCAGTTCCTGAGGTTGCAATTTGATGATTTGTAAGCTGCAGTCTCAGACCTCCCCCCTTCCTCTGTCTCCCCCATTTCCACTTCCCTGGTGCTCCTGGTGCTCCCCATCTAAACTGGGAGCTTCTGACTGAGGCAGTCAAACCAGGAAAAATCTGGCCCACAAAAAACTCACACATAAAATACAAAATAAAAACCCAAACTAAAACAAAGCTCCCAACCTCCCCCCACCACCACCCCCAAATCTTTTTGCCTGATTAGCTCCAGATTGGGGATCAAGGTTTGGCTTTATTTTAAAATAACAGTAAGGTTTTAGTCCAGCATCACTCACATCAATACTTGCTAATCATCCGCAAGAAATTATTGTTATTGAAATTTTTTTCTAAGTAATCCTTCAAATGTTTTGAGGAATAGTTTTCCAACCACCACCATACAGTGGATGCCTATCCAACTCAGTATTATTTCTTATAATACTTGCTTAGATTCTCTTAATTAAAAAGATCTTGTAAAGTCATATAAGTTTACATATTGAAGGCTCCTTGAAGGAGAGACTGCAAAATAAAATTCATGCTCATAGAGTTGATAATGCATTATTTATCCTACAGGAATGCCTCTATAACAGCAGTCAGAAAGCACAACCAAAGTACTAATGCTGTTAAACTTAGAGGGGGGAAAAAAATCACACCACAAAACAAACAAACAAAGAAAAACAGAAACCCCAAACAAACAAACAAAAAAAAACCCACAAAAATACATTTTAAAAACCCACAAACCCCTTGGAAACAAAGGAAGAAATACAAAGTTGAAGTCTCTTTTTTGACCTTAATTCATGTCCATTTTGCCCTCACCAAAGAGTACCAGGAACCTCATCTGCAGAAACAGAGCAGGAGCTGTTTGCAATGTCAGCTCTACAAGCAAAGATCCCATGCATAGAAGAGAACACAGGAAATGAGCATCAAGATCATAAACTGATAATGAAATACAAAAGGTATTAAAAACACCCAAAACCCACAACTATTCGAATTATTTGTAATTCCCTCCGTGGCCACAACAATCTGTAGGCACAGCTGTGAAGCTGCCAAAAAGCTGTTTAATTGAAAGTGTGGCATGTGTTTTTTACTACCTTACTCAATTTTTAAAATGTGATCTTAATTGCCAAAAATGAGGGGGAACAACAAACAACATTACTTGCTTTTGGAGAAAAATAGATAATTATTTTTATCCATTATATGTATGAAGGATAAAATGCCCCAACACAAATACATTGATATTTAGAACTAAACACAAAAATGCCAACTCCTCAATACCATAACTCACAACCATTTACTTGACCCTTCAAAGTCTCCTTCCCAAGGGATCTTTTCCCTGTTTATCCCAGCCAGCAGTTCAGTTCTACAGAGCTGAGCTGTGGTCCAGGAAAGGCACTAAACTAAACCCAAGGCAGAGAAATCATCTGCAGATGATCTGGTAACAGCAGCAAGAAACAGTTCCTACTGTGCCCAGTTCTCCTTTAGGTCAGTGGCAGATTTCCCAGAAGCAGGAGACAGAGAAGCTTCTTCCCTTTTGTGTCTTGGCAGAAGGATTCCAAATTCTCCACCTTGAAACTCCCATTGCTGTGGGCTTTTCTGAATGGAAACTTTTCCCCTGTGCTAACAGACCCAGTAAGTGCTCTCTGTTAGCCTGATTAAGTCAGTCAAAACCTGAGGAGAGATTTTAAATAAAGTCACTGGGCTTTGGGTCAACAAAATGTAAATTAAGTAAAGATGCAGCTCATAGGAATCCTGCAAGAAGTGGCTTTTCTTTACCCTCATGGAGCTCAAGGAGAGTTGAGGACATCAGGTCCTCAATCTCTGACGGAGGTCTAAGAACTTTTCAAATACTACCATGTATGTTTGAAAGCTTCAGTGTTTTCAGTAGAGGCTGGAGTGACATCTTTTCCACGTGCTGTAAAAAAACCCAATTCTACTTCCTAACATGCTGGGACTTTTCTGAAATATCTAGCAGCCCTATTCAGGGTTTTCAGAACAGACTTGGGTTCTTAAATGTTATTTTCTGATTGGGAAATCAAAATTTTCTAGTCTGAATTTAAAGCCATTGTCCTGATGAATATAAAAGTAAGATGAAATGGAGGTAAAAATAAAAACACCCATGGATATTTGAGTTCAGTTATGTATCACTCTGATTTCACTTTCTTACCTCTCCCCTCCCCAAGAACCATTTCCATCACCCAGACTGGGGTTTGGGACCGACCTTGGTGTAGCCTGGCAGTAACACAGAAACAGGGGCACAGTGTGTGCCTGCAGTCTGCTGAGAAGACACATGCTCAATATCCCAATTTTCAGGAAATATCCCAGATCTTAATTGCTCTGCAGTTAGTGTGGCTGAGGAAATAGGTTCTTAATTTGTCTGGCTCCAGCAGAAACGTTTTTCATGTTAACTCAGTAGGGAAAGGGTTTTTTTTCTTTTTTTTTTTTTAATAGGAAACCTTTTCTTCTTCAGGATTGGAGTTAAAATGACGCTGGAATGGTTAAACAGCAGCCACAAAGCAGATCTAACATTTAACATCATGATGTTGTGACTCTTTAGGGCTCTTGCCTGTAGTCAGGGAGCACAGAGCAGAGTGAGGAGGGAGCAGTTTCCCTGGCTGAGCCTGGTGGCACAGACAGAACCACAGAGCCTGGGTGCCCCCAAGCTGGCTCCCCATGGAAACCCCCCCAGTCCACCTGTCTTGTTCCTGGTCTTTGGGAGGAAGACAACAGGCACCGTGCCCAGTCCCAGAGTGACCGGCCCCAGTCTGTCCAGGTTATCCAGCACAGCCCCTGGCAGCACTCACCTCCCACCCAGACTGCCCACCCAGGGCTGCTGGCTGAGCTCCAGAGACTGCAGTCAGGACAGCACAGAGTGGTATCTGCTAGAGACTCCATCACGAGCTCTCTGTGCCTCATTTCACAACTGAAACAGCAACACCACTTCCTTTCCCCCAGGTTTTTCTAACCTGGCTCTTACAGGCAGGTGAGAGCAGGAATGAGCCCTGGCTGCACTGCACTTATGGTGACTGTGCCCCTCTAGGATTATCTCTGGTTTTAAGTGCTATATTCTCGAGTGTCTGACATGGCAGGGTCAGCAAGGATGTGGGCTGAGGAACAAAACACCAGACACTCGTTTTCTTCTCACTTTACTTGCCTCTGTTATGCTGAAGTAATGTACTGTGGCTTTTTTTTCCCAGGAATTTAATGAATATTTATTTTTTTCTTTCAGCTATGACGAATGTGTAGGGCCAGGAGCAACACAAATATATATTCCCACAGATGATCCCCCCCCATATTCCCTTACGGACCCTTGCCAAAGAAATGAAATACCCAGAAATATCTGTATCAGCCAGGAAGAGGAAGCAGCCTCTGGGACTGCAGGCCGGGCTGCACATGCTGCAGTGAGGCTGCAGGACTTGCAGCAGCCCAGCTCAGCCCTCGCGGTGATCTCCCAGTGCGGAGGCTGCTCCCCCATGTGGGACAGCGGCGTGTGAGCACAGCCTGCTCCAACAGGAACATGGAACATTCTCCCACTGGCCATCAGACCCCAGATCACGGAAAGTGGCTCTTTCCTTCAATTCTTCTGAAGAACTCAGACCAATGGAAGAATAAAACCTCTGGAAGTCTTACCAATTTTATATCTTTAAACAGGGATACAATGGGATTTTTTTTTACAGTGAATTTTGCAAGTTTACCTAAATTTCCCTGTTTGTGCTTCAAAGTGTTCCATGGCATCACACAGCATAAAGGAGCAGCAGTGACAAGCAAGTGCATCTGACCTTTCTGAAGCATTGCAGAACCCATTGAAATCTGCCACTCATAATGAAGATAAATGTTATCCAGTCAAGCTTACTTGTTGATTTTATGATACTTTGCATGTTTTAGAACAGAAGAAAAAAGAAGAGCCTTTTGTTGTCATTGTAGATGTCACTAGTACAGCTCATTCAGTGTATTGACAACAAAGCATTTTTAAATAACTATTTGTCTGTGTGTTTCAGTAGGCAAAGCACTGCCTAGAAAAAAAGATTATTATCAGTACTATGTAGAAGCAAAAGAAAAAAATCATAATATTTTAATATTCACATTATTCCTTTGGTACCAGGCTTTCCAGGTCATTGCAAAGCCTGTTGCAAATCTTCCTCAAACGAAACCATCCACAAGTGGTGGAGAGGTGGCAGTGGGTCCCCACAGTGCAGCTGGCTTTACCGGCAGGAGCTGCAGCACAGCTGTGCAGGCTGGAGCTGCGCGTCCTTCACGGGCCTTGCTGTAGCCAAGGGCAGGCCGGTTCCCACACACGGCTGCATTTCCAGGCACAATCCAATCTCTTTTCCCATAGGGAGCGCGGGTGTTCCCGTATGGCCACAGTGACCTCTAGGAGCTGTGCGAGTGCGATGCAAACCAGAGACGCTGGGCTGGGTACAGTAACGGAGCCTCGGGAACCTCGGAGCGTTCCCACCTTTAGAGAAGGGACCGGGAAAAGAAACCCAACGAGTGAGGCCAGGACACTGGGATGAGAGTCCGTGGGTCCCCAGCCGGTGTGCCAGGGCAGTGGGAGCACAGCTCAGGCACAGCAGGGCCAGGGCACAGCAGCACCCTGTCCCCAGGGCCGGCCGGGGCTGCACTCGCTGCTCCCACGGAGCCTCCGCTGCACCACCAGCCCGGCCAGAGGCGACCGAGTGTGGCACCGAGGGGCTGCCAGAACGGGCACCGGCTCTGGGGCGGGCAGGGCAGCGGGGACTCCGCCCCTCATGGGCACCCCTTGCTCCTTCTCCTTTCCCCGGGAGCCGCTGGCCAAGCCCCAGGCACCGGCTGGGCACAGCTCCCAGGGCTGGATCCGCGTTTGAAAGACAGCGCATCCCCCGAGCTTCTCTCTGCTCACCCCGAGCTGGGGAAGATCCACGTGTGGGACAGGAAGATCTACTTCCCCCACTTTCTTTGTAAGGCCCAGCAAAAAAAATGTTGCAAGATTCAGACTAGCGGCCAGTCCTGATATCCAGCAGTAGGCGGCTAGGGAGGTTTCAGTCTATCGCCTGAAACGAAACTAAGTTGGGATCCTGTTGTTCACTTCTGCCTGGAAAGTCCCATTCCTTCTCTGAAATAGTCCCATTCCTCATCTGAAAGCTTCTGTGTGTCTGGCTGAGGACACACAACCCACAAGAGAGCAAAGAGAGCTCAACCCTGTGATTTCCTTGGGACTTTCCCCTGGAAAACGTCTTTGCTGTTTTGATACGTGTTGTTGCAGGAAACACTTGTACTCTACATTTTAAAGTAATGTTTAAGTTCTGTTTGTAATGGAAAACCCCTGGGTGAGTCTGGGTGCTAGCAGGAAGCAGAACTGACTGCCAGCACATCAACAGCAGGGATGGAGCTTCAGCCAGCCCTTAGGGCATCCACAAGCCTGGGCTCTCTCTGGGAACAGGGACAGGAGCCAAGGAGCTGTGGCAGGGGAGCAGAGTTATCACAGCTCCAGGAAATTTCTTAGAGGCATTTTCACTAATATTAAAAAAAAAATTAAAAAACAGTTTTTTACACGGAGAAAATGGACTTCATTTTCTATCCCCACTAAAGGATATGTAAAGCTGAGTATAGTAAATATATAATGGTGTTTAAAAGGAAGCAGCATCCAAATTATTAAAATTGCACTTAGATTTTCTGTAAATACTGAATAATTTTCAACTGTAATCATCATTCAACACTCCAAAAATTGACACAATTATAATTAATACTTAGATGGGAAGTAATTATATGGTTCTTACTGCTATATAAATTATACCATTACTGAGTTATATGCACATGACGAGATATAAGGTAAGCATGCAGTTTTTGCTAAGTATATAACAGTAAATATGCATTTCGCTAAAATGAGACAAATCTTTTGCAGTTCAGCAAGATTGTCAATATTCTCAGTATACTGTACCCAAAAGAACAAAAACTCACCATTTTGCATTGCAGAACTGCTGGCAGGCATTGCAAGAAGGTGAGGCTCTATTTCCCATTTGTGTTTTTAACAGAGAGAACTGCTCCTCTCCATAAACTATTCATTTAAACAGTTTTGTGGTATGCAAAGCACCCTGCAATGAGAGAAACAAGCCTCTACCCCACCTCTGAGGGGGCAGAGATGCACAGGAGTGCCCCAGTCAGGTTTACTGGCAGGGGAGTCAGCAGAGAGGGAAGCACAGGGTGGTCTGTGCCAGATGGGATTGGCTTTCAGGGCTGGGTCTGCCTGCGGCTTCTGCAGAGTTGTTCCTGCCCAGGAACAGGGCCAGGCTCTGGGACCTGCTTCCCTCTGGCTGCTGCTGGGGGGGCTGGGGGAATCTAATGAACCCATGGTAGAAGGGAAATGGGATTTTTTCCCCTGAAAGTGAGGCTCTTCCAAGTAACATGAACAAGCTGCAGGCTCTTCTGCAGATGGGCACAGAGGGCTTTTTCACACGTGGCAGACAAGTCCCTACCCCGTTACTGATGCTCAGTTTCTCTGCACAGTGGGAAACCCTTTGGTTTGACTTTTAACCTTTTTAACAGGGATTTCCTGCCCTTCCACCAAATCTGTATCTGTGATTTACAAAACAAGCTGACTTTAAGTAGACTTCTGATGAGAATGGGAGATTTACATATTATCTCATGTTAGTAACGTATTGGTAAAATTTTAAAAACTAATCCAAGTCTTTCTTTCTTCCTTCAGTAAAGGTGAAGTGTCCCTGGCACTGTGCTCTGGGTTTGGCAGCATTTCTTACACATCTCTGCCTGCTCCCTCTGGTGGCATGGACCACTCTATAAAATCCTGTCATCCTGTTATCACAGAATAATCCAAATAATCCCAGCTGCTGTCACACGGATATGGGAGCCAACCAAAATATCCACATCCACACTGTAGCATTTTTCTGAGTTACTGCTGAATAGCTGGGTTTTGTGATTCATTACAAACATATAATTAAAAAACAAACTGTGAATTGAAGGCAGAGTGTGCTTCTTTCTATATCTTACCACCATCACTTGCAGGAGTGGTTTAGCATTTTCTGCTCTTGTTAATCTTTTTAACTGAGTGAAATCCAACAAAGCTGGGTGGGGGGAAAGCTTATAAATCCAGACAGACAGCACTAGAAAGGAAAAAATTAGCTACAGAGAGACGTTTGCAGCTCTGAAGCTGCTCCAACAGCTTCCAATGCTACTACTGCAAGTGCTGAAATTCCTTGTAATGATGCAATAAGAACATGCTTTCATTTCTTGAAAATATTGCAGATCTTGGATAAATCTCAGCAAAGTTGGCAGAGTGATGTTGCTCTCGAGAAATTCATCTCCTGCTATCAGATATTATCCTAAACCCTTGCATAATTCTAATATCAGTGCTAAACCCCAGGCCTAACACAGGCCTTTATTACATGAGTAAAATCAGAAAGAAAACTGGACATGCTATTTCTTGCTACACGATAACTACCCTGTATTTCTGTAGTCATCTCTTCTGCTTCAATTTTTAGTATACGGAACTTTTAGTAAAGAACACACATGTGTTTGGGTTGGCTTCTGTGCTTTTTATTTTCATCTCTGGGACCAGCCACGACTGAGCAATTGCTGAGGAAGTAACTCTGTGCCTCAGTCATTTACATTTGGATTTTACCTTTGTCAGAGGCCACAGGAACAAGCACTGGAGCAGTCAGGTCCCTCCTGCTCTGGGGGACAAGTCAGTGTCCAAGCTCAAGAAGGGCAGAGTCAAATTACTGAAGTCAGGACACTGAAAATGGCAATGTATCACCAAGGGAAACTATGAAAAGCCAGGAAATAATAGGTCAATCATCCCAGAAATATTCAAACAGATCATTTTTTAGCACAGCAGGGTGAGTAAAGATATATTTCCTGAACAGAAACCACATCCAACTGATCTAAGTGGTCTTGGTACAGTCTGACAAATTATTCCCCTCCTTAAACTACAGAAATAATTTCTACATTAAATTTTGACCATAGACTTTTGTGAATTAAAATAATAATCATCATATGAGAGAACATTTATCAATTTGCAAAGTCACACAGGTGCACAACATCATGGTGGCCACAGGTGGTGACTTGAAAATTCAGATTCCAAAAATCAAGGTTAGAAAAACACCTGGATCACAGGTATGTTTTCCAGCTGCTGGATCCAACCTTCATTTAACCCAAGTGCAGGGCACTTGTCACCCCCACAGCAGACACAAACCTCTTCCAGCTAGAGATATAACCAGCAAAGAGGGGTCTGAGGACTAATCAACACAGAAGTTATACCATTTGTGACCAATGACTCCTGATACCTCTGTTAAAATGTACAAAAAACTTTTGACGACCAGAGAGCTTTTGATGGGTTACCAGCAGCTCCCTGCTTCGGGCAAACCAAGTTAAAGCACAGAAACACCGCCCTGCGGTGTGAGAATTGGCGCTGCGCACCGGGGAGCCCGGGACATCCCGGGACACTCCCACGCCCTCCCCTCCCCTCCCCTCCCCTCAGCGTCCCCGTCGCGACAAGCCCCGCCCCGCGCCGCGCCGCGCGGAGCCCAAGCCCTCACCGCCGTCTCGCCTTTCACTTTCGATTCGCGGGGCTCCGCCCCCGCCCTGACTGACAGGCGGGAGAACCAATGGCCACCCGGCGCACAGGCGGTGCCGGCCAATTGCGGCGCGGGGCGGGCCTGCGGGGCGGGGCTGGCACCATGGCGGAGCCGGCGCTGCTCGGGGAGTACGTGTCGCACCTGGCGGCCCGCGCGGCGCAGGGACAGCTCGCGCCCTGCACGACCTGCTCAAGGCGCTGGAGCTGCTGGAGCTGCTCTGCGTCAACCTCCTGCTGTGCCCCTGGCGCCGGGAGATCCGCTCCCTCAAGGTACGGCACTGCCGCCCCCCCCGGGGCTACGGGGCCGCTTCCCCGGGCCAGGGCTTGGCAGCGGCACCGGGAGGTGGGAGCGGAGCCAGTGGCACATCCAGCTCGGCGCGGGGATCGGGGCCAGTGGCACATCGTGCTCGGGGCAGGGTGTCCAGCACGGTGCAAGGCTGCTCTGAGGTGTTTATTGGCCTTCAAAGGCCTTATCCTTGCTGAGGCCCTGAGTGCTGAGCAGACCTGGGAGTTGGGAGCGGAGCCCCTCGTTGTGGTGAGACAGCAGGGAAGGTAAAAGCTACTCTGAAAGGCTTTGCCTTTCATCACACTAAGCTCTGACCAGAATCTGCCCATAAGCAGGGATGTTTTTAGCCTTGGCCATCTGCAGTGGCTTGGTGCCAAAGGCCCGGTGAGCCAGTGCTGTGTGGTCCCTGATCCCAGCTCAGAGCCTGTAGCTGGTGCAGTGGGCGGGGACAGCCCCCTGGAAGGAGGAAATGCTGCTGGTTTTTGCAGCAGGGTGGTCACGGTTACCCCACTTCCCCAGCACACTGAGCACGTCTCATTGCCCAGAAGACACAGCCATCTTCACACATCCCAAATTTAAACAGACTGCCCAAATACCCAAATGCAGACTTATTGCCCTTGCTTTGACAACAAGTGCTGGTAAGGAAAAGCCATTTCTTTGATTCTTCCTGCACTTAGGTCTCACCTGTGGATTTTCAAACAGCTGTAAATTTCTGTTCTTCTCATTCATCTCCCTAAAACAGAGCAAAGCATAAGACAGTCAGGTGTACACTTAGTGGGTTCAGCTTTTACTAACACAAGAATCCTAGGCTGCATTAAAATTAAACTTTGAGGACCACGGTGGGCAACCCAAAGTGTAAGACAGCCTGCTGCAGGCCTGAAATAATTGTACTGCAAGACACAAGTTGGAGAACAACCAGTACCTTGTGCATGTACAGATTTGATTAAAAGCTACTGAAATACATGGAATAGTATTTCCCATGTCCTGCCTTTCACCTACTCTGATGTCCCTGCAGTGCCTGCAGCTGCCCCCCCTCCAGAAGGAACAGAAGGTGAGGAGTACAGGGCAGTGTTAATAGATTTATCTGAGAATTATATTGTGGCCATTCTGGGGTTCAGTTTTGTTCTCCTGAACCTCCTGCTTTGTGACACCAATGCTCAGGGGTCAGCCTTCGTCTGGCCCAAGCTGGGCAGCCTGAAAACAAGGTACCCCACTCCTGGAAATCCTGACTTTGCATTCCCACCTCTGTTCTGTTCTGACTTGCCAGAAGTTGGTCATGCCCAGCTCAGAATAGTCTCTCCTGTCACAGGGTTTCAGACAAAACCAAAAACCACTTCCACATTACAAACTAGGCCTCGTGCCTAGGGTTGCTCTAAAACCAAGCAAACATTGAACAGTTTTTAAGTTGTTGCACCACAGCAGCATTTTATTGGTGTTTTGGAGACAGCTTGTGCAAAGAGAGGTGTTTGGACAATACTTCTGTTAGAATAGTCTCTCTTCAGAAAGCTGCTTTTAAAAAATGGTGGTTTAATTCAAGGGTAGTAAAGTTCACAGCAGGAGCTTGAATCATGGAAAAAGAAAATGTTACAGACGTGTCCCCAGTTCAGAAATGGGATTCACAGTGAGTGCATCATGTCTGTTTCTTTAGGAAAAGACCTCAGTGATTCATTCTATAATCTCTGTTTGTTCCAAAAGCTTAGGTTCAGTAGAACACAAAAGGTTTATTTCTGAATTTCTCTAGTTTGACTAAAATGATTTCCTTACTCTCTTCCTTTTTTAACACTGGTACTCTTAGCCAAGACCCCAGCAGGTTTAAACTGGCACAACTTCACTGGAACTGATGTGCTGTACCAAAGCCACAATGCTCGAGAGGCTGCCAAAACAGTGCTGTTAGAAAAGCCTCGCTCACTGCAATTCAAAATTCAGACTGTAGAACACGGCTTTTTGAAAGCTTTAAGCAAGTTTTGAAGTATTTTTGATTTTTAGGAAATCAGCTATTTCACATTTCTCTGCACCCTTTCCCCCAGTGTTCATCAGCTTTTCCATGTTGTGTTCTGTTCCAGACCTTCACTGGGAATTTTGTCTACTACATCCAGCCAGTGCTGCCAGAGGACATTGTGAAAGCAGTCTTGGAGAAAATAGGTTATGTTGCAACTACAGCGACAGAGTTTTCACTTGTCAAAAAGAGAAACAATGAGGAAACAAAGCAGACTGCATTTGAGATATTCCTGGCAAGAATTGAGTGTGAAGCCATCCTCGAGATGACAAATGAAGAAACACATGGCAGTTTGGAGAAGAGCCTGCAGCAGGGTACAAAGAGACATTGGCATCGAGGAGAGGAGGATGAGGAACATCAGACACCCCAGAGAGGAGACACTGAAAGACTGGGAAATGAAGGGAACAGTGAGACACCTTTGTGCCTTGCCCCCCAGCAGAAGCGTTCACCTACCTGTGCTGCATCCTTTGAAGCTGCTGGGAATGTGAGGATCAAAGGGGACGTGGCTCAGTCAGCAGCTGCTGCATCCCCCGGCAGCCTCCAGGCGCACCTGGGACAAGGCATCGACACTGCGCATCTCCCGGGCAAGGGCTCAGACAGCGAGGACTTCCTGATCAAATACAGTGACATTGTCATAGCACAAACACCAATCTTCAGTGAGAGTCTCTCTCCAAAGGCTTTGGAAAAGGAGCCAAGAGCCAGGCTGAGTGAGGAGTGTGCCTTGGCAGGGGCTGCAGAGTTGGCTGCACGAGCCCTGGGGCCTGTGCCTCTGTCCCTGGGAGCCAGTGGCCCCCCAGCCTTTGCCATGTTTGCTGACAGCTCCTGTGACAGCAAAGCCACTTTGGAGTTTGAAGCTCCAGGAGTCCCAGAAGGATCAATTGAAGCAGAAATTAATGATGCCATAAATTGCATAGACCCAGCCCCTGGTGATGAACCCACTGAGCTAAAGTCTCTGCCCTACAAGGACTTTTCCTCTGCCCAAAACTGCAGCATCCCCAGGGAAGAGGACATTTGTGAGCTGTCTTTAACCTTCACAGAACTACAAATCAAGGATGCTCAGGAAGAACTTATGTATCCAGTAGAGGAAAGTGGCCAGCCTGAGGCAGTGGCCTATGCAGGAAGAAGTGACAGGCACATTAAAGAATTTAATCACTCTCAAATAAAACATACATACCTGACTGATGCTGAGCTGCACAAGAGAGCAGCGTCACACCCTGAGCCACCTTCAGGTCTGTGCTGTAGTGCTGGGCACACAGAGAATTCCACAGCTGGTTCTGACAGCAAGAGACTGTTCATGGATCCTGCTAATGGATACCCGGCTTCTGAGTGCTTCAGGCATGTCAGAGAGCCCCCCAACCTCACCTACATTCCCCCCCAAAGCATTGATGTGCCGCCCTCACACGGGGGCAGGAGCAGCAGCCAGGGCAGGAGGAGCCTGGGGCAGTCTGCAGGTGACTCTGCTGGAGGCAGGGAAGGGAAGCTGGAGCACTGTAATTCCCAAGAGACTGACAGCCAGGAGCCTTATGTCATCATTGACAGAACCGAGCAGGTGGTGCTGTGCCATCACAGCTGAGTCTGTAGTGCTTTATCTGTCATTACCTGGGGGGATTGTCCTCTTACCTGTGGCCTTGATCCTGTTGTCAAGGAGATGATTAGCTTTGTCACAACAGTTCTAAAAAAACCCAAACCACATCACTGCTTTGGGACAGTAAATAGCAGGAGTTACACAAATTCCTAATGGTTCCTTTCACAAAGAAACCTGAATGGTCACCTTTTTAAAGGATAGGCAAACTTGTATAAATTTAAATCCATTTAATTCATCAGTCAGATTCCTTCTGGCTCTTCTTAATGCCAGATAGGTTTCTTCAGCTGGACATTCTACTTCTCTTTTTTTCCCTTCACAGACCTATTCCTGGAATACTCTTCCAGTACAAGGTAAATTCTTCTAAACTGGAAGAAGTTTAGAAATGCCATACTGGACTGTACTTATATTAACTCTCTGCATTCCTTTGAAGCTGTGTCTGAGCTAATCTTTCTCCTGACTTCAGTTGAAAACAGGTTTAGAAATGTTGATAACATTCCTTTAAAGAGGGAAGCTCTGTGAACACTTGGTTTTGTAGAGGCATTAACCTGTGCTATAGGTTTTATATCTAATCAATATATAACCATTTGTTACCAAAGTATTTTGTGGCCACCACCACAATTTCCATGAGAAGCCTTGAGCATTGTAACTGTTCACTGCCACCAGCAGAGAGAGGTCCAGCTACAGCTGCCATTTCCCTTACCCCTGCTCCTGACACTTAATTCTGCACAGAATTTTTCTGCAGGCTGGTTCATCTCACTAAAATGAAGAGAAAAAAAATCTCATTCTTCACCATTTTATTGGCAGGAAAAAAAATCTGCTCAGAGAAGGATCCCAGTGAGCAGCAGAGGCAGGATCAGGGATATCCTGCAGGTGGGAGTGCTGTGTGGAAAGCTCAGGAGTGTTGGATCAGCTGGAAGCTGGGGTCCCAGCACTGAGAGCCTGAGTCACACACAGCTCTGAATTCAATTAGGAAAGCACACTGCTGCTGTGCTTAGGCACAGTCTCTAGTGCTTCTTTATACAAATAACCTCCAGAGGGTGTCAGAGGGCGATGCCCAGCAGGAGGACAAGGAGCAAGGGCCATAAACTAAAACACAAAAACTTCTATCCCAACATGAGGAAGAACTTGTTTTCCTGGAGGGGGCAGAGCCCTGGAGCAGATGCCCAGGGAGGCTGTGGAGTCTCCCTCTCTGGGACATTCCAAACCTACCTGGACACACTCCTGTGTCACCTGCTCCAGGTGACCCTGCCTGGGCAGGGGGTTTGGACTGGGTGACCTCCACAGGCCCCTTCCAACCCTAAAAATTCTGGGAGTCTGTGATACACTTGTTACCTAGAAAGACACTTTAATACTGCTTCAGGTAGCTTTTTCACTAGCACTGAAGTGTGTGCTGGTTTGGGCTGGAGTAGAGTTAATTTTATTCACAGTGGCTAATACAGAGCTCAGTTCTAAATGCTAAAAATGCCTTTCATGTACAGTTAAAATATTAGCTGAAACTAATTTTGTATTAATTGTTTATAATTGACTTTTATCCTGGAAAAAATTCAGAGGAGCACACATGGATTAGACTAGAAAAACCTCAGGAACTAAAATATAAAGATTTGCTTTTTGAAGAACTAATGGTTGAAATTCTGTCATCCCCTGATTCCAGCAGTGTAAGAGAAACAGAATTTGCCCAAGGTGACACCAGGGGACAAGACTGCCTTCAGCTCTGGGTGGGCTTGTGAGAAATGGGTGTTAGGAAAAAAAGTGTTCACAGGGCTGTGTCCTGACAAGTAACAGTGGCATCCTTTGGGCTGTAAGACTCTCTGTACTAAACCATTAAGTGACATTTTCTGTGCTGTACAAAATGTATGTCCATAGTGAAATTAGAATTAAGAACAAACTGCAGATGACTGAGCTTCAAACGTATAGAACCATTTCCAAAGAAATCATTCTTTTGGACTCTTAGAGAAGAAAAAGTTTTGACAGTTTAACAGAAGGTATCAAGAATAGCTGGTATCCCCCTACAAAGAAGCTGCAATAAGTAAGATAATTACTTAGAATTTCAGCTTAAAAGTAAGATTTTGTATGCTACAGGGTTACAACACAGCAGTAGAATGGCATTCCTGGAATCACAAGTTTTAGTACCAGCTTAGTACTTCACTAGGAAATGCCCTCTCAGTGCACTTGATTTAGAAAAGAAACTGCTGATCAGATGGGAATAACAGGACAGGAGCTGCAATTCCTGACTGGGTGTGGTTCTTTCAGTGCAATGAGTTTTAGGCAAACCACAACCCTACAAAAGCAGCACCATCAGATAGTGTTGAAAAGCCACATAACTGAATGTTTCTATCCTGCATGAAGTGCCTGACAAATGTCTGTACAAAGTGATCAAAGTGCTGATGAAGCTTTGCTTGTTCCAGCTAAACCAACCAAAACCAGTAGGAGAAAATACATTCTATACTTCTAGGATCATTCCCCTAAAATTACCCAGAAAATCAATGTGAGAGCAGTCTGAGTGCTGCAGTGAAAGGATTCCCTTGAAGGCAGCACCCAGAGGGTAAAGCACAAGTGAAGGGCAACTCTGCACTTCCTTTGACATGTCCAATAATGAAACCCCCACTGGTTTTCTCTATTTTCCAAGTACTTACAGGTCATAATAAACTGATTGTGACATAAACCCAAAAAACCACCTGTTTTTCTTTATAAAGAGAAGTAAAATCAAAGAATGCAAACTAGTTAAGAAATCAATTAATTCTAGGATGTTTTTAGAAACATTTGAAAATAGTAACAAACAAGGTCCCATGCACCCTGTATTTTCACTATTCCTCAGCTCAGCCAGAGCCGGGCTGGGGTTCTCATGAACACAAAATAAGCTCTCTATAAAAAGCTAGCTGAAAAAAACCCTCAGGGCCATTCTACAATCACTTACAAAAACTGGGTTTTTAAAATTTTTTTGCACTGAATTCAGTAGGACTACCAGTGCACAGTTCTCTTTAGAACTAGGCTATATTGTGATGTCCTGTAGAGCAGAAAGAACTTCCTGAATTCAATGAAGTTGCATTAATGTGGGCAGGATTAGAGCAAAACACCATTTCAAACTGGTAGGATCTGCTTAACAAAGCTACTTTAACTTGATGCACTTCATTTGCTGCCTCCAATAGTAAAATAATGAACATCCCACCTCTGGTATGAAGTGTGTAAAGCCTGGGCAGGAAGGAGTCAATGCCTCAGGCACTTGATGGCCACTCAGGATGTACCTGGAAAGGGGAACAAAGGAGCAGAGGGTAGGCCAGCACCTTCCTGGAGCCAGATTCCTGCTCAGGTCCATGGTGCCCACACAGCACAGGAGCACAAGTGGGCAAGAGCCAGAGGGGCACTGAGACCACCCAGGCCTCAGAATGCCCCCAACTCCTGCCAGGAAGGCTCCACCCAAGGGCTCTGCCTGGCCCTCAGTGTTAGAGCTGACAGGAGGAATCATTTCCCTGGGGAGGGATACAGCTGTTCCCATGCTAAATGGAATTATCTGCAACCCTCTGAACCCTTTGGTTGGTTGGTACCACCCCAAGGGATCAAGACTGAATGTTGATCTGACCATGGACATCAAAATTCCAACAATCCAGCCTCATTGCTGTGAGATCTCTCCACTACCTACGCTTACCCTTGCCTTCCATACTATGTGATATTTTTGTACCTGAATAGAATCCAAAGAGCTGCACCCCGCCTCTCTACTGCAATTCGATTGTTTGAAAGTCACAGAATTACTGAGGTTGGAAAATACCTCGGAGGTCTTTGGGTCCAGCCTGTAAGCCAGCGCTGTGACCCAGCCCAGAGCACCGAGTGCCATGCCCAGACTTCCCCTGGAGCTGCAGGCGTCATCGTGGCTGCAGGGCAGGGCAGGGCCCAGCCCTTGGCCCATATGACCTCATGGCAGTGGCCTTGGCACATCCCACCCAGCCTAACCAGGGCCCTCAGCAGAGCTTTCCCATTCCTACCCAAGGGGTATCACCCCCATTAGCTGAGGGTCAGCTCAGTGCCCTCCCTCCTCCAGACCATCAGAAAAGGTTAAACAGGGCTGTTCCCAGTATGGATCCCAAGGAATCCCATTCCCACCACCCTGGGCTTGGCCATTAGCCAGGTTCCATCCCAGCCAGAGGTGGGGCTGCAGCTTCTCCAGGAGATGCCATGGGAGAGCGGCTCAAAGGCTCTGCTGAATTCCAGGGAGATAAAGACTGTAGGTGTCTCTCACCCACCAGGAGGGGCACCTGGCTGGGGAAGATGAGGTGGGGCAGGCAGGACCTGCCCCTCCTACACCCAGACTGGCGGGGCTGATCCCGTGGTGATCCCGTCCATGCCCTGTGCTCACACTCAGGATGATCTGCTGGGCTCCAGGGCCAGGCTGACAGCTCTGTCATAAACAAACCTCCCTCGTACACACACTGGCCATTTGGTAGTGTTTCACCCCAATTCACCCCAAGGGGGTCATTAAGAGAAACCTCAGGTACCCTCCCTCAGAGGGACATTGTAATAAACCGTTTATTTCAAATTACAAAAACAGGGTTGTCTTTGGGGAAAAAAAAAAAAAAA
This sequence comes from Ploceus nigricollis, assembly GCA_013399945.1. Lineage (NCBI taxonomy): Eukaryota > Metazoa > Chordata > Aves > Passeriformes > Ploceidae > Ploceus > Ploceus nigricollis. The sequence continues at coordinate 366,467 of VXBC01011547.1, forward strand.
GAAGAAAGTAAAATTACTTCTAGGAAGCATCAGTGAAGTGGAAGATGAGGGAAACAGCCATATTTTAGTTGAACAGAACTGACACAGTAAAGCTGATGGAAAACCCAAAAACACAAAGGGAACTGGTTCACATTCTGTGCCTGATTGGTATCGGATCATTTCAGAGCTATAAGTCCACAGCGTTCTACAAAGCATAGTGCAAAAACACTACCCATCATATTTAAATATTAAAAATGTTAACTCAGCCTTCAGTAGATGATTTCTGATACAACAGTCACAGGCTCCTATAAACAGCGTTGTCTGTTAGCTGGGTTCAGTATTTGGTCCCGGTTTTCTTCATACTTCTCTATCATTTTCTGCATGTCATGGTCAGCTCCAATAACCTTGGAGAGAAGAAGATGAACACTGGCAATAACTGACACCATAAAATTTGGTTTCTTTTGAGCAGAACCGAATAGGACTACCAGTACAGCTAAACTGGGATACTCCTACGGATTTGCCCAAGCTTTCTGCTGGGAATGTGGCATTCCCTGAAAAGCTCCACAGCTGATCCTGCAAGCAACCCCAGTGAACAGCCCCTCAAATTCCACTGCAGAGATGGCAGACCCCACTTTTGTGCTATACACCAACAGCTGTCACATTTGTCTGAGGTTGTCCTTCTCCAAAGGTTATCAGAAAAGCAGATTTATTTACTTTTACCAACTAAACAATGCTCCTATTATTTGGAAAGCACAATTCCCCACATGCCTAATTGGTTATAATAAAAATAATACTCACAAGTACTGGGCAGGACACTTCAAACAGTGCACGTTTAATGAGCCACTCTTCATAGAGCTCATGAATAGCTTCTAAATATTCCTAGAAAAGAGGCACTGGAATAATACAAATGCCCAGGGATTACACACACATCGCAATCTTTATCCATTTGGGAAGTAGTTAAGAGACACATATAAAAGCCTGCAACATATATCTTCCACTAACAAAAAATAAAAAGCATGAGAAGATTTTTGAGAAAAATTAATTCCCAGTACAAAGTTTAACTCCAGGAAGACCTCAAAGACACAGCTTACAGGAGGACAGGGCTCTCAGCTCCTTTTAAGATCAAGCAACCATGATTCTCTCCCACAGGTAAAATGTGGTTCAAGATTTTACAGAGAAAAATACAACAAAGTAAGGACAAAAAGGGCAAGGCTGCAAAGAATACGTATGGCAGGCACTTTCTGTGTCAATACATTTCCCTAGAATTCCCAGTTCACTTTCTTGTAACTCAATTTCCTCTAAAAGCTCTTCTGCCTGTCATGAACTGGCTTTTTTCTTCATGGAGACCACTTCACATTGCTCATTCATAACTGCTCCCCTCCTCTTCAGCAGAGCTGCAAAATAACACAAGGGCTCTTCAAATCCATTACAGGAGGATTTATTCTCAAAATTTCACATGGCCCAAAATTTAGCTCTTGCACAGATCTTCAACCGACGATTGACAATTGCTTCTCCTGAGCCACCCACCCAGGGCTGCAGAGGGAACTGCATTCATGTCTGGTCAGGCTTCTTCAGAAGCCTTGTTTCATGAGGGGCCATGCTGTGAATTGGCACAGAAATCACTGTTCCATCACCACAGTTTGTTTTAAAGCAGATTCCTAAGCTCACAGTTTTCAAGGAGCTGCTTCCTTTCAGCCACAGCAGAGACGCTTCTCATGCACAAACATCCTGGTGGGAGCAGACAGCAAAGTGCCCACGGAAACCTCAGCAACTGCAAGCCCAGGCACCCATGCTTCACCTGGGTGCTTTTGTGCCATTTCATGGCACGAAGGCAATTGACTTTTACATCCTAGAGAAGATTACCAGTTGATTAATGCTGCATCTAAAGTCAGCTACAGTGCACTGATTATTACAGCAGAATACCTGGGAGAGTCAGCATGCATGACAGATCATTTTTTAAAAATAAATCAAAATTCAATATTCAGGGTTTAGTTTGCAGTGGAAACAGCTGCACCACATTCTGGCAATATACTCATATAAATATACAATTTTAGTATTTAGATTGGAATAATTCCGTTTTCAAAGCTCCTTGTAAACATATATATCAGAGGAACTCCTTACCAGAGGAATTACTTTTTCCTCTTCCCTGCATCGTGTCTTTAGCCTCTCATAACAAACTTTAGGAGATGTCTGCAAATAAACTGCAGGAACAAAAGTATTAATAGTTATGTTCAAGGATCAGCTTTAAAAGCAAATAAGAAACTCACTTCACAATCTATAGAAGGGAAGGATCCTGGCTTGGGTACCACCACTGGACCTCCCCTTTGGCACTACCCAACCCATGAACCACCCACAAACCCAAGCTGTCTGATGGTGTTCACTTTTATACTGAATAATGTGATTATTTATGAGCCAAGAAACAAGAATTATTTCTTCTCCCAGAAAGGAAACCCACCCACAAACACAGCCCTCCAGACCCATCAAGATGTTACCTATCAAATCAACTGAAACATCAGTGTTGTTCTGGATCCAGTCAAACCATTCACTTAGGACAGCATAATCCACCTCTGGCATTTTTCCACTGAAAAACACATGAGGCATCACTCGCTGAGCAGAATGCAGAGAGAGATCAACTCCAAACTCTCATTTTGCTCACCTGACCACAACCCCTCCCCACTGACTCCAGCGTTTGTGAAAAGAAGGCCAACATTATGCCCATGCAAATTGAAGGCCACATTGTTTATAAAATAGAAAGACCAAATATGTTCCTTTTTTTTTTTTAAAGTACTCAATGTTATTTATTGCTCAGGTTCTCTGTATCAGCATCAGTTCAAATCTGTCCCAGGGCATATCACCGGAAGGGCTGGATTTACTGAGCAGCACCAGCAATTCTTTACAGAACCCACAGTAAAAGGCAGCAAAAATATAATGTCAATGTGTCAATAAATTTACTCCCACTGTAAGAAATATTTGTGGAAAGAGTAGTGAAATATTCAATATGTTTAACTCTGAACTTAAGAGCACAGAATGCTGGAGACAAATGTCCCAAAGTTATCTCAGCAACAACAATAAAGTATCAGAGAACTCAAGTAAAAGGGAGTTACTGAGGATATGTTAAGAATCCCATACTATGTTTTTATTAGTGTATCAATTTTCACTTATTACCATATTCTTGACTGTCAAATATTACTAATTTTACAGTATCCTCTTTTCAAAACTGGTGACAGCAACACGTACTCAATACTCTCTCCTAAACGCTTCTGCAATAGAAAAAATGTTAAGAAGATGGAGTTGGGAGGCTCCTGTGCTCTCCAGCTGAATGATTAAGACCAGTTAGGCCATTTTAAATAGGACTGAAGAAAAATATTCCACAGATTTCTAAACCAGTCCCCTGGCACTTGCTTTGATCACTTGCAAAACTGAGCAGAAGTAATAAAGATATTTCTCTAAGTATGGAAAAAAGCAAAATCCCTGCTTGTACCACTTTTGATCTGCCATCCAGAAATGGGGTAACACTGGTCACTGCTGCTCTTGATAATCACATCAATTCTGGGTAGCAGGGATCTACGTCAGCCAAACTCTGATTGTGCAACTTTTCTCCAGGATAGATGAGGGAAAGAGGAAGGCTGAAAGGAACTGGAAATAAGAAAAAGCTCCACTGTTCTTACCCTAGAAGACAAATACATCCAAGTCAATTCTGCATTGACCTGCCCTACAGACAGCACATTTTTGCTTTCACTGGGTAATCCTGGGAGGGCTCTGGCTCAAGATCCATAAAGATACAGGGTATATAAAAGGCAGAAAATGGTGTTGACATTTCAAAGTTTGCTGGCATTTGACTCCTACCAAGTCAGGTTTTTACTACCTAAGTCCAACATGAACTGAGTGAGCTTCTATCCTAACCAGTGATGGACTCAGAGGGACAGTGAACTGCAGTGCTCACCTACAGCACACCCTGCACACTCACGTGCACACATTTAAGACTCACCTAACAGCCATACTGACTCCTTTTTTAATGTGTCACAAAACAGCTACTTTCATATATTCCTCAATTATTTATAATTATATATATTTTTTATTTATAATCCTTTTACACATCCTTTTTTTTTGGCTTGCTGTTGGTACTATCAGCTGCCTTCTAGCTTGCTGTGACAAAACAAAGCAAATGCATATTTTTTATTTATAATCCTTTTACACATCCTTTTTTTTTGGCTTGCTGTTGGTACTATCAGCTGCCTTCTAGCTTGCTGTGACAAAACAAAGCAAATGCATTTTTTTCAACATTTAAAAAGGGCTGAAGCCACAAAACATCTTAGATGCCCTTAAAATTGTTGTTATTATCAACTCACAGTGTTGCCACAAACAAATTTAGCCTCATGGCAACTAAGTCTTTGGGAAAAAAAGCAGTTTGTCTAGAATGAAAAAAGAAGCTGGTAACTAAAAGTGAGGATATTCCAGGCTGCTTGCACTGTGTGTGGACTGGGATGAATAATAACTTCCAAAGGCTTTCCCATGGCAGAGAGGTGCTCGTGCAGCATGGATGACACCTTGTGGCACAAACTGGGTTTGTCCCTCAAGGCCTCTGAAAAACCCACTAAAACCCATCTGTTTCATACACTCCTTGACAGAAGGTCAGCACTCCAAACAAACAAAACCCTGATTCCTGCACCATTTCAGTTACTTTGGGAAGGGCAAGTTATACCTAGGGCAGTTAGATGTAACTGTTATAACTGTTCTTTCTTTACTCACAGCCTACCAAGGCTTGCAGTCTATTTTGACCCTGTTAATCCTGATTCTGAGCAAGAGCACAGGACTTGAGACTCTGCTTGCTAGAAATGCCAATCCTGGATGCCAGGCTGGATAACACTGCCCAGTTCTCTCCCTCCTACAGTCTTATTCTTTCTATCTTTGTGGTTTTTTACCTGTCCAGCACGTGTTTGATTCAAGCAAGATTTGGGTATTCAGCTGGAGAGCCAGTAACTTCAATAGATGGTGTCTAAGTAATACTGAGAGCTAAATACTCAGGAGCACTGCTGAAAAAGGTTTTCCAGAGTCCTACAGGAAGTGGACAGCACAGCCCATACCAAACACTGCCATTCCAACACAGAACTGGCAGATTTCACAGGCCCCTTAAATGCACATTACCAAAGAAATTATCATTTGATTAGAGATACATTTAAAATAATGAATCCAAGAAAGTAAAGCAGAAAAACACATTCCATACCTTCGATAGAGGTTTTCCACAAAAACATGTTTTGCACTGTGAATCGACCGCTCCATCATCCTTATGGGGAAAATCTGCAACACAAAACTTGACTCTGTACATTTTCATGCTTGTTTCTTTTCACACTCATATGGCACATATGAAACACAGTTTTCAGATCTCGTGAGAAACAAACTTACTGGGAGGGTGGGAACCACAAAGCAAACAAGGACTCCTGATCCTACTCTGATTTGTTATTCAGACACCAGTTCAAACCTAAGTGCTCAGCATTCAGCTGAGCAGTGGAAGGTAACTCAGGGTACAAAAAAGCAGCAATCCATTTGGGATCTGCAGGACAATGGGAATTATTGCTCCCCAAAGTGCTGCCCCATCCCATGCATTGCTGGGTCACAGCACAGGGCTGACATCAGACACATTCAAGAAAGGACACAGGACTTCTTTTAAAAGTAACTGCAGCTGATAGAGCCCTGGCCTCAGCCAGCCCTGCACGTGTTCCACCAGCACTTCATGTTGGAGCAGGGTGATCCTCTGACACTCTTGGGCTTGGCAGAGCAACTTTTCACCGAGGTTTCTGCACATTAACAAAGCAAAAACAGCTCCAGCAAGGCTCAAATGACAAAAAAGCTCAGATTGAAATAGAGGGAAATTCTCAGGAATTCTTGAATGAACTTCTTCCCCAAAAGAACAAGATTTCTATTGTCTTGGAAAAACACCTCTTCCAAAAACCTAATGATTATATGTGCCACTTTCATATTTGGCACCACCAAAAGTCTGCCCTGACACAAATTCAGAAAACAGAACATAAGAACAATCAGTAAAATATAAGCATGGCATCTAAGACCAGGTCCTGTATTCAGGGAATGGAAGATAGCATAGAATGTAACAAAAGGTTTTTGAAGGAGAAAAGAATGAAGAAGTCTTGATAAAAAGGTAGGATGTGAAATTTAATATATTAAAAAAAGAAAAAATTATGAGAAAAAAAGGATGTCAACCACCTGAAAAAGGAATAGAAAATGGTAGTGGAAGTATTTTGCATAAACAGAAGAAGAAATGGCTAAATTTATCCTAGATAACACGAAGCAGTACTATGAATTCTAGAATGAGATTACTTGGTGTTTGCCAAAGATTTGAAATAATGAAATTACAGACAAGTCACTGACATGAAACGAGGATGAGATTTGTACAAGCCTAGCCCTGGAGGGTGTGCCCAAAGAGCAGGATCAGTTTGGGGAAGTTGTGAGCAGGCAGGAGGCAGAGGTTTTACCCTCAGAGCACATGCTGAGCATATCAATGTCTGCACCACAGAAATTCCTACTCACTGCAGGAACAAAGAATGAATGCACACAGCATCCTAACTCTTGAATACAAGGTTAAAAGGATTTAGCACTCATAACCACATCTAATTACTCTTAAAATTAAAAGCAGTTTCCTTACCATGGGCCTGGTGTGCTGCTCCAGCATGGTCAGCTGGACATAGGTCTGCAGAGTTATTCCCCACCTTGATGCATCCTGGTACATTAAGCCCTGGGGTCAGAGATGGAAGCAGGACAGATGGACATTTGTTAGGACAAACAGCACAACGGCAAGTTGGGTATTTAGGAAGCTTTTGCCCTACAACAGCATGGCTCTAAGAAGTGCACTAAAACAGCTGACATCAGGTTTTACCAAAATGAAGTGATCATTTGCTCGCCACAATGGAGATGCAGAATTACAGCCCTGTCCCTACAGACACTGAGTGGGAGGCTGGCTGAAGTCAGCAGGAATTAGTTAGTCTGCGCATGGAACAGTCAGAACCAAGTAATGAAAAAAAACCCATCTACTACTCTATTTTTGTGCCCTGACAGACCCTCAGTGCACCCAGTGCATCCAGAAATCATACAGGGTTCTAAATATGGTCTGGGCCTCAGAAAAGGTGTCCTTTAACCCAGGCTATTCTTCCCAAAGGAGCCTCACAGCAGCTCTCAGGTAGCTGTTCCACTTTCTGATTGCTGCAATTCCACACTCACATAGAACTTACAAGCAACAATCTATACTGCACAGCAGAGAAAGGATCTCATTCCAAATAAAACAGCATTCAGTGTCTGTTGGCTGAGGTGACAAGTTTTAAGGCAGCAGCAAAGCTTCAGCCCACAGATCTGACCTTCTGCTTTGCTCCCTGCCAAGATCAGACTTTCCCAGTGCTCCAAAGCTGCTGTGGTGTCGTACAACAAGTGTCACGCCTTTACTAACAATTAGAAAGGCAACAGCAACTCCTAGGAGGGACAATTTACTGTTCCAGAGAGCCTGTGCTAACACTGATGGTATTTAACACATATCAGGGCAAGTATGGCTTGGGGTGTGTCCACACCACAGACTGCAGAGCCTGAGCACAGACCCCTGCCTCAGCCACCCGGGGGTTTCTACAGAGGGACTGAGCCCCAGGCACAGGGCTGACAGCAGGGACCACTTCCAGCACCCCAGCAAGGCTGGTGTGCAGCTGCAGCTGGGACCCAGGACATCCTGGGGAACAGTTCAAAGAAGCCTCAGCCACCCAAAAGACAATGAAAGCCCTCAACTCCTCACTGGGCTGAATTTTCCTTATCTGCAGCAGCCACAGGATCACAGATTCATACAGTGTTAAAGGGTTGGAATGAACCTTAAAGATCATCCAGTGCCACCCCCTGCCATGGGCAAGGACACCTTCCACTGTCCCAGGCTGCTCCAAGCCCCAATTTCCAACCTGGCCTTGGGCACTTCCAGGGATCCAGGGGCAGCCACAGCTTCTCTGGACACCCTGTGCCAGGGCCTGCCCACCCTGCCAGGGAACAATTCCTTCCTAATATCCAACGTAAATTTCCCCTTTGTCAGTTTGTACCTGTTCCCCCTTGTCCTGTCACTGCAGTTCCTGAGGAATTCTCCCTCTCTGGGTTCCCTGCAGCCCCTCAGACCCTGGAAGGAGCTGTGAGCTCTCCACACAACCTTCTCTTGTCCAGGCTGAGCAGCCCCAGCTCTCCCAGCCTGGCTCCACAGGGGAGGTGCTCCAGTCCCCTCAGCACCTCCATGGCCTCCTCTGGACTCGCTCCAACAGTTCCATGTCCTTTTTATGTTGGGGGCACCAGAACTGTTCACAGAACTCCAGTCAAACAACATTAACTGACCGGAACCACCCCTCACCTCACCTCGAATGACATCCTTCCCTTCTTTCAAACAGTCACAAGCACATTTAGAAACAACTGCCACACTCAGGGCTTACCTTCTGGGAATTGCTTTAACTCACCCCACCGGACACCCAGTCCTTGCCAAAACCACATTTTATATGCAAAGTTTCTATTACATGCATATCTTAATCACAGTAGAAGCTCTTTTGCTTCGTGGATCTTTAGCTTTTGCTGTGTGAGATTTGGATCATACCTTTTGTAGCATTTTGCTGGCTGATAAAAAGCCATCACACGTCTTACTAAAAGAACAGCCACTGTAACTGCAGAAATAACTTCTGCCACTTACCAGGATATTATGACCTCGAACATTCCTCCACTTGGTCAAGGGTTCCTTCAAAACCTGGTTAAAAATAATTACTCCATGTTAAACACATCTTAGATTCAAAATACTTAATGTTACCGTACAAGTGTACAACTGTTTTTAAGGAATACTTGTGCAGTAAATCAGAGTATTCAGGACTTGTACTGGAAAGCCATCACACTTAAAAAAACAGCACTGAATTCTGTAACACAAAAGGTAATAATAAACACGGCTAAAAATAGAGAAATGTCAATATCCAACGTGTTCTTAGCATTTTTAAACACCTCGTAAGCCTGGAGAGAATTTTTTTTTCAGTCAAAATCAGCGCCATGTAAGGGAAAGAACAGCTTCGCAGAGTATTTAGCATTTCAATGACAAGCCCACCCCCTCACAATTAACTTCTCAGAAAGTAACACTTGTCAGCAAAGGAAGAGGATCAGACTGCTACCACATTAGTTTTCATTTTATTTTTGTGTTCTAACAAACAAAATGTATTCAAATCTTTTACAAAATGAATCAGAAAAGCTTCTACCCTGAATAGGTAAAATCACAAGAGACCTGCCTGGTTCAAACAGGGTCTAAATCTGCAATAATACTATAGAGTCAGGCCTAAGAGAATCTCATCAGCCTGGGAACTTAAGTAGCTACTTAAAAATACTGCACTGGGTGCAAATTAAAGCCTGTTATCCTTTGGATTAACAGTTAATTACTTCATAAGGACAATTCCTGTTAAATTACCAAACAACATCTGGCAACCCAGCATTTCTATGAGGACTCCTAAAACTTATTGCCAAATGTGTTGCCAGTTCTGTTGGGGAAAGCATTAATACCTGCTGTACAATAACAATTGTTCACTGAGGTTTAACCTTGGTTTTGTTTAAAATGCAACAAGCCTGCCCTTCCCCAACCTGGTTCTAAGCAACACAAAATCAAATACCAGCTCAGTCTAAGAAATCTGGAATAGTTTTAACAGATCTTCCTTTTTTTAAAAAAGCCATCTATTCACTGGGATCTCTGATACATGGCATAGGTATTTTTACATAATAATTTTTTACTTTGCTTTTACCAGACCCATCTGAGATTTCAGTGACATGAAATGGCAAACAGGCAAGTCCAAACATGCCTATGCTCTGTGGGTTGCTGTTATTTTATAAAGGCACAAACACTGATTCACAGATTTTACTGATATTTTGGCATCCAGTATATATCATATGTGAAGTACATTTCTCTGCTGCAATTTGACTGTAAAAAGTTGGGGTGATGCTCCAGCAAGCCCCTGGCTCAGCCCCTGCTGCTCCCTCCTCACACACCCAAGCACATGTTGGATCTAAGACAAGCAGCTGCTCAGTGAGGGAAATAAGGACAAAGAAATGTGCATCCAGTACCTCAATGCTGGTAGTCTGTGCAAAATAATCCAGGCATGTTGTTTTTCCACTGGCAATGTTGCCCTCGATACAGATCTGGTGAAAAACAGAGTCACTTTGAGACCCGCACTGTGGCAGAGCAGTGACAGTGTGTTAGAAATGCTCCCTACCCATTCCAACATGCCAGCTCACTACGCTGGGAAGATTATTTCATGGGGATCCGTTTGGATGCTGTGACTCTCCCAGACTACCACTTTTTCCCTCCCTGTTACCCCCACAGCTAGCCCCTGTCCTGCTTCCAGCTTCCTCCCCCTTCCCAGGACCCCGGGGTTCCAGAGGGTCACCTGCTGCTCCTCACTCCCCACAACCCACCTCAGAGACCTGACTCCCAACTTCAAATAAGTTCCAGCTGAATTAATAACTTCAGCAGCCATTATATAGTAGCTTAAACCTTAAGAGGGATCGCATTTTTATTTTCAGAAACCTAAACAACTAAAATAAACAAAGATAATTTTTTTCCAACTGTCTTAAAATAATTTATAGCCCAGGGGGGTTATATAAGGCAATGGCAAGGCTACACATGCAACACTGAACCCAAACTGCCACCTGTCCTGACACAAGGCCTCACAATTTTTGCAGCGATCTCTCACAATTTTACTACAATTATCAGAACTAGACCAGCGTAGCCTTGCACAGAGTATGACCCAGTGACAGACCCACCACTACACAGTGACACATCTATGGCCTATGGTTGCCAATACACACACACTCAAATTATAATGGAATTACAATGAAAGAGGCTGCACTTTTTACTTTGTTTTCTGAACAAAATGCAAATACTTACAATTCTCTTTCTAGCATCTTTTTTTATCAGATGCTTATCTAGAATGGAAATAAACAACAGTTAAAATCAAAGCAGTCTTCATAACTTAGTTATACTGAGTCTCTTAATGTGAGATCCTCCAGGCCAGTTTTAGGTTCCCTACGGCTTAATATGACTATTTTCTAAATTATCAGCCTTCGAGGTTTTAGGTAATTATTGGGTCATGTACCAAAGACATTGTGGCACCAACTGACACAGATTTAAAGTTCTCCACTGTCCCTGACACTGCCAAGGGTACGATGGTGAGTGCTCACACTTTCACCAGATTTTTGCTACATCTGCTGCTCCTCAGTGGGTTTGCACAGGGGAAAAATGAATTTTGGAAAGACCAGTTGGAGCAGCACTCACCGGCCTCACAGGCCTGGCGGGTAAGGGTGAGGATTATAGAGCAGCTCCAAAACAAGCACCCTACACCTCAAAACAGCGGTAAAAAACCTGTCCAAGTCAAGCTGAGCTTACAAGACCCTTCACCCAGCCAAGCATGGCAGGAAGGTACGGACGGGCTCGGCCAGAGCCCATCAGAGCTCCGGTCCGAGCTCCAGTCTGACCCCGCTCCTGCTGCCTCAAAGCCGCTCTAGAGTCCGACCTCTCTCCTGCTCCCCCGGAGCCGTTCCCGGGTCTGACCCGACTCGTGCTCCCCCGGAGCCGCTTCAGCGCATCCCGAGGGCCCGCACAGAGCCGAAGCCGGGCCCAGGGGCGGCCGCTCGGCCCGGCCCGGCCCGGCCCGGCCCAGCCTGGCCCGTCCCCGTGGTTCC
>VXBC01011547.1:378225-480434 GCA_013399945.1 Ploceus nigricollis
CCGGCGCTGACCCCCATCTCCTCCTGTCCCGCAGCTGGTGGCGCTGGCCGCCCTCCTCTGCTTTGTGGCCTCGGGCGCGCACGAGGCCTACACGGCGCTGGCCGGCATGGAGACGGTGATCACCGCCCTGTTCCTGCTGCTCTACCTGCTGAGGCTCGACGCGCGGATGCGGTGCCTCTTCTGGCCGCTGGCTGTGAGTACCCGTGGGCTCCGAGTGCCGGGGTGCTCTGGCTGTGAGTACTGATGGCTGTGAGTACCCGTGTCCCCTGGCTGTGAGTATTGATGGACTCTGGGTACCGCTGTCCCTTGGCTGTGGGTATGGCTGTCCCCAATGTCCCCTGGCTGTGTGTATGGCTGTCCCCTGGCTGTGGGTCCTGCTGTCCCCTGGCTGTTGCAGCTGCTGGCTGTGAGCGCCAGCAGGCCTGTGACCAGGAGGGATCACCTGTTCCAGGGGATATTGTCAGCCGGCTCAGTGATTGTTTCTGTACAGGTAAGGTGAGCCCCAGTGTTCTGTTGAGGTTGAGACAGTTTCTCCTAAGGGAGCATTCTATTCCATCAGTTCCTGGATGGCTGCTGGATCCGATAACAGCCCCTCCCGGCACAGGCACTGTTTGCCTTGCTGTGTAACACCTTCACATCACAAATTAGTCACACACTTTTCGCTCAAATACTAACAAGTTCTCCTCTTACCTCCCTTTTGTACATGTATTTGCTGCTTCAGTCTGTCAGGTGTAGCCAAGTTGCAAAAATTTGATGCAAAAACAACAGAAGAAAGGTAAAACAAGGAACTTTTACTATAAATGCTCTTTTTGCGATCAAACCACTGTGTGTCAGTGTCCTCTCACACAGATATTGCTGTAAGTCTTTTCATGGCAGTCTAGCTGTTTTTAACCATCTCTTCTGTGCTGGGAGTTCTCCACACTCTCCTTCAGGCCTGTATTTCAGAATAAATATTTTGCTTCCACTGGCTGTTTCAGGATATTTTCAACTCGGTGATTGCAGCATTGTTCCTCCTCGTTGTGGGCTTGTTTGCAATAATAATCAAGACCAACAAGGGGACATTGGCTGGAGGAGTAAGTAGGAATATTGTTAATGAATTTCAGTTCTTAGAGTGCAGTGATTTGAACCTCTTAGTACACTCACACTGTGGTAGGACCATGCAAACAACTGTCTTGGAAGAACACTCTCAGCAGTAGCAAACAAGATATATTCAGTGTATCTCACTAAAAGAAAATAATCCTCACATCACTAGTAATCTAAAGATGTTACAAGACATAGGAATTACTGCAGAGAAGTACTGAAACACCAAAAATTTCTAGAGTTTTTAAGTAACCTACATTTGCTACCATAGCTTGAAATCCTAGGTGGGAGAATCCCTAGCTGTTTTGGGACTACCCAGTTCGATTACTACTTGCGAAAAAATGCCAACTGTCCTAAAAAGAGTTGAAACTTTTTAACAGGCATGGTGGTACCTCCCTCCTGGCATGTACATTGTTTTTTCTGACACAACCTGAGGAATTATGTCAGTTAAAAAGGGGTTTTGTTCATACTATGATTATGAGACTTTCATGTTCTTAAGATGAAATCAGTTTAATAGTTTGAGTAACTATTGAGTTTAATTCAAATTGCAATTAATGTAATTAACCTTAATAAACAATAAGAAGGGGAAGAAAACCCCTCAGTTTTGAAAGTCTCTAGAGGTACAAGATAAGCTGAAATGTGACAAACAACCAAAAGAAACCTAAAACCTGCCAAGAGCTCTTTCAAACTCAGCTTAGGAGATGAGGAGGGGGAAAGCTGATGGCTTCACTGGCAATGGCATCTTAAGCAAAAAGGAGACTTTCTGATAGAGTGACTGTGCTGGAATAGAATTTATATTCTCAGTTGTGAAGTTCACAGAAATTAAAGGTGGGAGCAGGAGACTGAGCAGGTAGCTGGAAGCACAAGTTTGGATGGAACATGTGACATCTTCAGTGCTGGGAGGGACAGAATCACCCCCAGCCCATTCTCCTGAGGCACAAACTGCCTTGAGCAGCTGTGCTCTCCCAAGAGCTCTCCTGCAAATAACTCCCCTCATCAGATAATTCAGTGCTTGCATAAAAAACCCCAGTGTGCATGTGGGATGGGGCTGAAGGCAGGAGCTGAGTGAATTAACTGAGTGGTTTCTCTGCAAACACATTTTTCCAGTTACCTGCCTGAGGTTGTCTATTTTTTAAATAATTTAGTACATTTTCTTCAATTTGGAATATGTTTCCCATTCAGAGCTTCAGAGGAGAAGAGCATTTTGCTGCTGGACTTGTTTCTAGGAATATTGACTTCTCCCCTTGACTTTTCTCAGGGCCAGTCCTGTTAATTAAGCAACCCTTACAGGGACAGAAGGGCTTTCATTTAGGATAAAAGCATTGTCTGGCGTAATGCAGCATTAGCTTAGCTCTCAAGGAGAGCACCGCACTGCCTCCAAGGCCTTACACAAACATCAAACAGAGCGGGCTGTAGACAGCTCTCTGAAAGGCTGATGGGATGTAAATGTGGGTGTTATTTAATTTATCAGCTGTCTCAAATCACACACATTTTCAAGGCCAGAACCAAGTTAGGAAGATGTGTTTACTGATGAGTCGCAGTAAAAGTTTGAGACTGATTGGGAGAACTAATTTTATGGTAATTTTTATAGGTGTTGGGTCTTATATTGCTTGTTCTCTGCATTGTCGACGTGGTTCTTCTTTGCAAGAAGATTAGCCTTGATAAAGCAAGAGGAAGGAGTGCTCCTGCCAAATAAGAATGACATGTTAGTGAAAGAATGAGTTTTCCATTCTGTTTCCCCACACTCTTTTAAAGAATTTGTATTTTCATGTGCTCACTTTTGAATTTCCTGTGCACTGATGTTTCTGCAAGTATCATTCATAAGGTTTTGTACTTTTCCAAATGCAGTTTCAGCGTTGCAATTTCACCAGTTAAAGCTTCAGAGAAAATTGTGTTGTTTTTCTAGACTTATTTATGTTTTTACTGCTATGAAAATTATTTTCATGGTTGTCTTCTTTCTCTAATAAAAAGAAAATACAAACGAGCTTAAGTGCATTATTTAATCTTATTTATTTACTAAGTGTAGAAAAGTACATTAGAGTAAATGTACAGTTTAAAGTAAAGTAAAAATGTAATGACCCAGTAACCATCCTTTGGAAAGATTTTCTTGTGCCATGTGAATTTCATGTTAAAGCATTCGCCGGCATTCGGATCCTGAAATTTCAGACTGGAGCGGGCTTTGGCCTGGGTGACTTCCAGCGGCCCCTTCCATTCCCAGCGCCTGGTGCTTCTGTGTGTTCAGAGTGGCAGGGACAAGAGGCTCCCTGGTGTCGGTCCAGCAGCACAGCACCATGTCCCTGTCCCGAAGCTAGGGGCGGGCGCTGGGGCCGCCCCCCACAGCTGGGGATGCTGAAACTTTTTTTTTTTTTTCACGTTTCCGCAGTGTCACGATTTCCGCTTCCCTCCTTCAGAGAGGGAAAAAAAAAAANGCAGCTGAGGGAAAACTGGGGAAAAACAACCGAGGGGAGACGGGGGCGACAACTGAGGGGAAAACTGGGAAACAGCAACCGAGGGGAAACTGGGGGGAAACAACCGAGGGAGACAACGGGGACAACTACTAAGGCAAAACGGGGAAACAGC
This sequence comes from Ploceus nigricollis, assembly GCA_013399945.1. Classification (NCBI taxonomy): domain Eukaryota; kingdom Metazoa; phylum Chordata; class Aves; order Passeriformes; family Ploceidae; genus Ploceus; species Ploceus nigricollis. Next base: position 381,886 of record VXBC01011547.1, read on the forward strand.
CGTACCGAAATGGGGGACTGCAGGGCTGTCTTAGAGCGTAATGGATTTAGTGTAATTCAGGCAGAGCACGTTAGAGACCAGAACTTGTCGCGTTAGACTTCCAGTGCATTAAGTGTGTTTCGCTGTCGGCGACCCCTTTTCGGTAAAAAAGCGCTTTGATTTCGTTTTAAGCTATTTGCGGTGTGAATCCAGTAACCGCGAGGGCTGCGGTTTGCATTATCGGCTGGTGCCAGGTTAGGGGGCAGCCTGTCCTGAGTGTGTCAGGAAAGACTTTACTCATGAATTTATGATGTGTGGCATCAGGCTGTGCATCACGGTCACTCAGCTGCTGTCCCGAGCCCTCCGGAGTCGTGTTTGTCCCTGACCCTCAGAGGGATGCACTTGTTCGTCGCTGTGGAGCCCTTGGGATGGAGAGCTGCCCAGAGGGAAAGGCCCTGGGGTGCTGAGACAGCAGCTGGGCACCAGCCAGGTGCGCACAGGGCCAGGGACACCTGGCCTGGATCAGCAGTAGTGTGGCAGCAGGACCAGGGCAGTGACTGTGGTGTGAGACTTTATGGAATTTTACGTGTACAGGCTTAAAACCTGACAGCTGAAGCAGTACCCATGTGATAGGGACGGAGATCACTCACCCCATGGGGAGTGGGTATTTCACACCAAAATTTAGCTTCTGAATAGGAAGCTCGTTGATTGAAATTAGATGTTCAACATCATTTTTGCTAGAAATAATGATAAATTCAAACACTAAGTTTGCTGGAGTTTTGGCAGCAGATAGATACCAGGACAGCCCAAACCAGCAGTCAGGTCCATGAAGCGCTGTTCAGATGTGGAAGTGTCTCTGGCTATCCACTGTGCTAGCTCAGGGAAGGAAACAAGGATATTCCAGCAAAAGAAAGATAAGGAACAGAAGAAGGAGGCAGAATTGTCTGTGACCAGCTGGTGGGGACCAGCTCTGATGGCTTGTAAGGCTGCGGGCACTGCCCTGTGGCAGAGAGACAGAGAGCAGCCAGATGTGAGGCTGGCTTTGAGAGGAAAAGCATTCACTCAGGAGGTCAGGATGGTGGGGAAAGTCTCGGGCTGGGTAGCAGCAGGCTTTATCAGCTCCACCAGAAAAATGCCAGCTACCCCATCCCTCCTCCAGGTATCCCATCACTCACACAGCAACTGTAATTTACAAACCACACATTTAGAAGATACCAGAGCCCAGGTAACCTGGCTTATTTGGCACGTATTTTTGCTACATACTATAACACACACTGGAATTTCCTTTACAAGCTTACAGCCACTAAATGATGGCTTTCAGACAGCCTGGCTTTTTAACATCTCAGAATGATGACATATTGGAGGAATACTGTTCTGGTCATGGGATCAGACTCACCCTTTTGTTGTCATAGAGGAGTACTGACGATGCCTCCTTGGGGTAATAAAAACTGCTCTGTCTTGACAAAACAGGGATTTATCCTTTGTAAGGCCATCTGGGGCTTCCCAAGGGCTTGGCTGGCTGAAAGCAGCTCTAAAATCCCATCTGCAGAGAGCTTTCCTTGTGCTCCTTGCAGACCAAGCCCACGTGCTCAGGACGTGGTTTCCTGGCAGACAAGAGGCAGCTGTAGTTTCTCTCCAGTTGTCTCAGCTTTGCCAGAAGAAACCCTTGAAGACAACACAGGCCCCAGAGTAAATGCAGCCTGTATACAATTATAGAAATGCAGTGCCAAATAATTGAAGATGAGTCCAAGTAAAATGTATCGTGGTTTAAATCTGTGTTTCATCTTTAGTTTTGTATTTCTCATCTTGAATGTTTAATTTTTCCTCTGACACAGTGCTATTGTGGGGTGGGGTTGTGTTCTGCATAAATGTATGGAAATAATATTCATGGATACACTTTTTGAACAGTGCCTTTTGTTCAGAAGCAAAGTGGGGTCCTCATTACTGTTACAAATGTCACATTATTCAGCATCTTCCAGAAATGCACTTTATTTCTGCAGCTCTCGAGCCATTTTTGAAATAACATTTCCACACGGAGAATCTTTAGGATGTTCAGGTGTGATTTGCTCTGGTGCAGTACCCATGTAAACTGGGCATCCCAGTGCTTCCCCTAGAACAGGCCAGGCAGGAAATGGAGCTGATTACAGGTAGAGGCTTAATTATAATCTCAAATTTTATTCAGATAAGGAAGTTATCCTCCCCCCCTCCCCTGTTCGTTTTTCTTTTGATCTCCACAGAATCACAGAATGGTTGGGGTTGTATGGGACCTCTGGGGAACATCCAGTCCACCTCCCCAGTAACCTGCCTGATTAATTTTTTATTCCATCTGGGGCAGCTGTGAACCCAGAAAGAAGCAGTAGCATCAAATACATTTATAATCTTCACTATATCTCCTAATCCTGTTTATTCTCCCTGCCTTGCTCCCTCCATTTTCTAACGACCATTTTTAATCTTGCAAGTTACTCTTTTTTCCTCTCTATACTTCCCCTATACCATGGTTTCTTCCACACATTTTAAGACTCTTCTTAAGCTACTCATTTTTCCTAACCACTCAAGTTGCTGTGTTGAAGGTCAGCATCTCATCCTTGCTCTTTTCTACCCTTCAGGAGATGAGTTTTCAGTTCCCTGTGTCCTGTGTTGGAACCATTTAATAGCCACTCTCATACTGGCACCAGAGCTTGTCCAGGCAGGATCCCCAGCTGTGGATTCTGCTGCTCACCTGGCTGTTCCACTCAAGCCCTTGTGGCTGCTTTAATTGGCATCTCCTCAGTCTCCTGAAGCCAGCATTCAGTGGCACTACATTTTGTTTCATTTTTATAAAAATGCAGGGTGAATAGGTAAAGTTGTGCCACCTTTGTGGTGACATAAAAGGATGTAGAAATCATTGTGCCTGTTTCTCTCCTCTTCTCCTGTCTTTCTCCTGTCTTTTCAGTCTCCTCTGACCTGACCTTCATAACTGAAACTCCAGCTGCTCGGTGTAAACTCTCCTTTGAAGGGGCCCTGTGTCTTTCTCAGGGTCAGTAGCCAGAAGGTCTCTCCTGCAGCCAGTTCTGGAGGAAGCAGGAGTTTCACCTCCTTGACAAATGCAGCAGAGAAGTAGTAACTGGACAGCAGAGACCACTGAGTGATGCACTTTGACAAGAATAAAAGAACAAAACACACTCTTGTCCAGAAGATGACACTGCTACCCACTCGTAAAGCCTTAGGCAAAGCTGTTCTTTCCTGGGGAGGGAGGTGAGAGCAGGAGATGAGATGAGGGGCAGAAGGTGGGAGCAGGAGATGAGGAGGTGGTGCAGTGATGGCAGTGGCTTCCCAACATCCCGGGATTCCCAGTGGGTTCCAGTGGGTCTGTTCTCTCTCCTCAGGGGAGACAAAGGCTTCTGGAGCTGCCATGACCTCAGCACTGCTCAGGCCTCCCTCCCTTCAAGGACACTGTGCTCTCTAACCACTGTCAGGATTATTTTTTTAGACCTTGAACTGCAAGCTGGTTGTACAATAAAGTAGAACTTTGTAATGCCTGGCCACTTTAAGAAGCCCAGCAACACAATATTAAGTAATAATTACATGGGCTTAAATGGGAAAGTTACTTTCTGAAATCCAATACCCAAGGAGGGTTTTGTGTGAATGGGAGTGTACATAAAAGGTACTCAGTGAATAGTCAGGCTGCTTTTTTTGCCAGGATTTTTTATACCCTTATGGCTGCCAAGCTATGAAAGGTTCCTGTCCTGCTCTTTGCTGCATTAGAGCTTCCTGCATGCAGATATTCCTTCACAGTTAAGCTGGCAGCAGTCGCACCAACCTGTCATCAGCAGCTCATGAAGAGCTCAGACTCAGCTGCTGTCAGTGCTCAGGGTGCAATCCCAAGTGAGGGGAAGAGGAAAATGCTGTGTAAATACAAATTGACAAAACTGATAAAACACTGCTGCTTTTTTTTTTCCCCTCCCCGAAGCTGCAGTGCTTTCTGAAAGTGCTAGAAATGAACTTGCAACTGCGTGGAGCCTCACAGACTTCCTCTCTAGCTGCCTTTTTTTTTTAAGCATAGATACAGAGCTGTTAGAAAAAACAAGGTCCCATTGCTTGACCTTTTTCTGAAGTGACCCTGAAACACACAGCACCAGGAAAAGAGGTGCAGAGGTGCACAAGTGTAATGTGCAATGGAACATTTGACAGTCCTTGGAGGGGTCAGGGTATATTCTGAAAGGTGCTTTTGAGTTTTGAGAGCACCTTTCAGTTTGCAAGATGTTTCTCACAAAGACCTGAAGTCTGGAAAAGTACGTAGTTAGCTGTCATTATGTCTGGGTACAGACTGGCACTGCAGTGTTTGTATTGTGGGAGGAGAGGTGTATTTTTAAAATTTTAAGGTAACATCAAGTGCTTGAGTTAGTGGCAGTGCACTTAAATGGTCAGAAAAGGCACCTGCTCACTTCTGTAATTCAAAAAAGACAGTTGTAGGTAATATCTAATATTGCTCAAAGAGTCCATGCGTTCCAGCTGTCAGAAGAGGAAATGAGCTCTACACAAGGAGAAATGAGAAACATCATCAAAACCCTACAATTTGTGGGCTCTTGTATTACACAGGACTGTTCCCAAGCTACCAAGGGAGTTTGGCATTAAAATCCACGTCAGGGCTGTGATGGGGGACACAAAAGAAGAAAACCAAAGAGCGAGGTGCAGTACCAAGGTGCAGTGCCATGGTCATCACCTGACAGAGCCTTTGGGCACCTCCTTCCTCTTGTTCCTCTGGCTCTTTCCAAGGTCTGCCTCCCTCCCCTTCCTGTGCCTTCCAGCCTTCCCTCAGTGAAGGTATCCAAAATTACCATCTTTCAAATATTCATTCGCAAAATCTGGTCTATTATCGATGTTTATTTCACGTAAAATCTTCCTTGGGCCCTTTCAGTCCCAGAGTGCCTCCAGAATGAGGAATGATGTTTAACTGCAAACCAATTCCCAGTCTTCAGTCTTTCCCCTTTACTAATACCATCAGTAATCTACTGAAATCAAATGCTTCTTGTGAATCAAAAGGTGCCTTTTTTTCAGTGTGCCTAGAGGTGCAGTTCTCCTCACAAGGGGATGCTGACAAGTGGAGAGCATGACAGGCTGGACTCAATCCCACCACTGAGGGTGGGGAGGTGGGAATACAGTGACTGGCCTTCAGGGCTGAGGAGCAGGCAGCAGGACACTGCTGTCATCTACCAGTTATGCTGGGCTTGGTTTGAACAAGTGACTGGCCTGGTAACCAGATTTTAAAATAAACAACTAATATTTCCCCAGCTTCTCAGGGTCAGACCCAATTAGAAAGTTGAAATTCTCATACAGATCTGTCTCTTCAGCAGCTTCCCTGGCACAGAAGCAGGGATCCCCTGGCACCCCAGCACCTGGGATCAGGGGCTCCTTGGTGTGTTCCTGCCACAGAACAGCTCCTGTTTCACCCTGAGTCCAGCTCATGTCTGAACCTCACGCCTGCCCAGGGCTGAGAGGAGACAGCAGGAGCCTTCCCTGGCACAAATTGCCATAAAGCTGATCAGAACAGACCACAAAGGCTCTTCCTTTCACTTTACACTTCGACAGGAAAACTTTTTTCTCAGTGCAAAAGCAGTCAGAGCACAGGAGTTACTGACGCAAAGAGAATCAAGATCAAAGGGATCTCTGCTGTGCAGCATCACCTCACATATCTGAAATTTGCCTCTCTACCTCCCTTCACTGCTCCAGTAGGATGTGTTATTTAACACTGCATTTAATCCTTTCCTAAGAGATCAGTAGGTTTAGTTCAAGTCTAAGGATCTGCCTTTGAAGGGTTGTGGTCAGTGGGACCTGCCCTGAACCCATCTCCCTGCTGCTGGTCACCCCTGCAGCTCAGCCATCACACACCTGCCTTTAGCTACAAAAAGGAAGATATTTTTTCAACACCAGAACACAAAGAAAATGTCCTGTATAGATGGTGGTTTCTTTTTATTCCAAGAAAACATACAACTGTGTCTAAATTATGTTCCAGAAATGCAAGTGAAGCTGATTCACAAAGCAAGTGCAGTCTTTTTTCTTTGGGGTGGGAAGGGAATAGGTGCTGTGATAGGAAGAAGGAAGTCCTCTCTCCTCTTAGGAGTTGTCAAGCTCTGGTAAATCCACTTCCCTTCAAAGAGTTCTTATCACTTTTAGCTCATAGGAAGAAAATACCACGCTAAGGATGAGATACAGGGAATGAACTCCCTCCACTTTGTGAAAATAAGAAAAACCTGCAGAGAGGCTCTGTGAGCAATAAACAAATCAGAATGGGGTAAACATGAACAAATGGGGCAGATATTACCAGCTAGAGGGCCCATGCAGAAATGAGCTCTATAAACAATCCCAGTTCAGTTTCTTAGAACCCAGTGGAACAAGAACAATGCATAGACCTTTAAGATAAATATAGTCTCTTACTAAAAATGTCACATCCTCTCTAACCTCACCAGCCAGTCCTAATGGATGAAAACAGTTTATTCCAGCTGTTAGCGTCCTGCTCAGGCACTGTTTTCCCCAAAACATAGGCTGAGAATAAAGGCTTAGTAATTAATTACACCAAGAAATTATTTCAGTGGGATTGAACTGCTTAGTTGTCCCCTAAACGTAAAAGGTTTATTTAGTACATGTATTTGAGGGTTGACTGACCTCTCATAGGAGTAATTACCAATTAATAATTATAGGAGCCTTATCACTCAAGTGTAATGATGATTTTTTCTGCGGTACAGGTGATCCCCAGGAACCCATGGTAGCAGCAAACAAAGAAATCCACAGAGCTGAAATTTAATGAGGCAAATGCATTGATTACCTTTGCAGGAAGCTACATCTGCCTTTAGATGTGCCATCTGGGGGAAAAAAAACCACTTTCTTTTCAGTGTTGTGTGAGTGGGAATGTCAGTGTCCTGATTTGGAATTAGAAGTTTAAAAAGTTTTCGTAATCGAAAGCTCAGTCTGTGTGGACCAAAAGCATCCCTGAGCTTTGGTAAGGCAGAGATTTGTCTCCAGGAAAAAAAGGCTGGGCAGAGCAGCCCAGGTGTAAACTGTTACATAATAATGTGTAATTCAGCATCCTGCCTACTTTTGTTACTTCAAGCTAAGTTGATTGAAACAGCAACCAGTTCCCATGCAAGGCAGTAGAACAGGAGGACTGGAGCCTCTTTTTGGAGGTGACCAACCCACAGTACAGCAGCTGAAAGTGGTGTTGAGATTCTCCATGGCTCCTTCACCTTCCACTTATACAAACACAGTCTAGGAGTGTAAGACAGCACTCTGGTACTGCATGGTTTAGGTGAAAATGCATTTTCTTCAGTTGTTTTCCCATTGTGAAACTTTGTATTTTGAGCCATATTCTAAAGGTATTTCAATTGAGTGTGGAAAAAATGCCATTTTTTATTATTTACTGGAGTTAGGAAACATTATGGAGATAAAAGAAATCTATGGGAGTTATCTGTCCTGTTACTCTCTAAAATAGCTGCCACACTGGAAAACTGGAACCAGACACTTCAGAAGTCACAGAACAATTAATTCTTGGCCCTTTTCTATCCATCAGCAGCAGACTTTATTCTTTCAACTCCAAGATTATAAATGCTGAGTTACTTCAGGCTGTCTGAGCACTGATTTGGGTTTCAAATGAGAGCTGTCATGGCTGAAAGCTTAGAACTCTGCTTGCTTGGCAACACCCCACTCTATTTTCAGAATTGTGTTGTCAGAGCTGTTTACAATCCAGAAAAAATTACTGACTTGGAGAGGTGCAAATCCACCCAGCGCTCTGGAAAAGCGATTTCACACACATGGAAATAAACACCATTACTTTGGATTTATTCTGTGCTGAACAAGAAAAATCATTTGGCCCAATGAAAAATAAAAAAGCAGGATGCTGAAGCTGTGCCAGCAGCAGCAGCACTGGCAGAAATACACAGGGAAAATAACACTTCAAAGCTGCTCAGCTGCCTACAGCTCTGCTATTCCATGCAAATAACTACGAGTTTTCCCTTTACTTTAGGTGCTGTCATTTATCATCTTTATCTGCTATATTGCATCTCTAGCAGCTTCTTTCATGATGGCACCACTCCTAGAGTTTCTGCTGGCACTGTTTCTTTTTTTTGCCTACGCTTCCAAGCTTAATGAGAAGTTTAAAGGAGTCCACTGGCCTTTGGCGGTAAGTGAGATGTGCAACAGAAACCTTCAGATTTAATTGTGCAGTGTGAGGGGAGTGAAGGGGGCTGGGCAGGAGTTCAGGGTGACTGTAACAACTTTACTGCCCTGTTAGAAACTTGTCCTTACTGCCTCTGCTTCAGAAGGTCACAGAGCACTCTAAACCATGGTCTGCTCTGCACTGCAGCTTTTTGGGTGCTGACATAAAGCATGGCTTTGTCAAAGCACAGAATGTATGCCCAATTCTAGGCAGATGGCTTAGGGCCAGCATCAGCCCAAGTCTGACTGCTAGGGGCTCCTTATTGCCACCCTTGCAGAGGGGGAAACAGATGTGTTGTTAATAATGGGCAGACTTTATCAGGCTGTGATTAAATTGTTGGGTAGAGTTACGCCCACAGACAAACTGAGCTGCTCTGGGAAGAGGCAACTCTGGCCAGTTCATGCCCACACAGGAGCCCAGTAGCTGCTGGGGCTGTGCTGGGGCTGCAGGAGAGCCCTGGCCACTGGTTGTCTCTGCAGTCTCAAATATCACTGCAAGGGGAGCAGCTGCCTTGCAGTACAAATACTTCAAAAAACCCCACTGATCTTATCAATCTGGATTCTCTTTTGGTACCGTCAGTAGTTCATTACACTGAGGTTTGAATTAGAGCTCTCCGTGTATAAAAATAACTTTAGCAAGGCCACTGGTAGATAAACAAATATCAGTAGATATTGGGGGTTTTTTTAATTGGTAGATATCGTAGACTTTGGCTACGACTGTGCACAGCTCTCAGCTGGTAATCTCAGTTCCATCATTTTCCCATTTCCTACATGCATCTGATTCCAGAACTAAGACAAAAAAGGCACTTGTGTGTTTATTATGGCCATTACCATAACATACTGCAGGCACAGAATGTAGATAACTGACCTTGTCCTGACTTCAGAGGAGTCAGGTTTCTTGCAGGATTTCTGCTTTGAGACAGGATCTTACTTCTCCATCTGTTCTGGAAAGGCAGAAGAGCTAATTGTGAGCAGAGCTGAGGGTACCGTTATTGCAGCCCTCATGATTTGCACATGCCCTGGGACACAGCTCTGTGTTTAAAGCTCACTGCAGAGACATCCCTTCTGGTGTGACAGGGCACAGCTCAGCAGGACATATCCCAGGGATCACACCAGGCACGTGCTCCTGGGCCAGGCTGTTGGAGCTGGCAGTGGACGTGGGAAGTACAAATCATTCCCAACACTAAACCAAGTGGTTGGTTCCTGAATGAGGAGTTGCACAGACAGGTCTGCCTGGAGATCAACACACAGCCCTGCATCTACAGAGAGACAGGCACCCATTTCCATGGGAGCTGGGACCTCCTGAGCCTCTGGTGTCACAGGAGTTCTGCTCAAACATGAGGTTTTTAAGTAATTTCAAACAATTTTTCCATTAAAGCCCTTGCTGTCCTCCAAGGCAAATGTCCCATACAGCCCTTCCCAGGCTGAAAGAAGGTCTGCCTGACACAGGCAGGGTAGCAGCAGGATTTATCCCAGCATCTTTAAGAGCAGAAATTTATGGCAAGGTTCAGGTCTTCTCTTACTTAGAAATATTTCACAGATGAGCAGTTCCTCCTCTACAGCAAACCAGGCTGTGGTCACACGCCAGCAAAGCCACTGATGCAACAACAGAGGAGCTGAGTGTTTGTTTCCAGAATGGTTTTTAGAGGAAACCCTTGACCAGTCTGAGAATGCACCCTTGCTTCTTCCACAGGATTTCTTGCGCTGTGTCACTGCTGCCATTATTTACTTTGCCATTTCAATTGCTGCTGTCTCAAAATACAATGATGGAGCATCTAAAGCAGCAGGGGTGAGTAGGAATGAGCTTTCCACCTAAGTGCTATGGTGAACTGAGTACACTTAAGTACATGGATGTACTTAAGAAACAGTTCAAGTATGACCCCACTGCAAGTCATAGAAGGTTCTTCAATTAACTGAGAATTAATTTGCCTAAAGCAAAGAAGAAATGGTCACTTACTCAGAAAAACATGTCTTGAACCAATGAATAGTTTTTTCACCCTAACAGAGCTGCTCAGTGTTAACTGTACCTTTAGGGAAGACACCTATTCTGCTTTTTAATTTTACTAGCTGCTCCTGCAAGGAGTGTCAAGATCCTTGAATGGAGCGAATAATAATAATGATGATGATAAAAAAAGAGACCTCAAACCTGAAACTGCTAAGGCCAGTCTAAATTAAGTAATTTCAACCTCCTGCCTCTCCTGCTTAGTTTTACTTGGATGAGATGAAACAAGAGATGTGTCATTTTACCCTCCAGTACAAGGACTGCCCAGGAGAGAACCTTCGCCCATCAGCATTTTGTGGTCAGAAATACAATACAGCCCCTGCATCTGCAGCTTGACTCTAAACATCAATAATGTATGCAACATAAATAAAATTTGCATAACAATTTTTTAAGCTTGGGAAGAACAGTGCCCAGTGGTGTCGGCCAGCAGCCCTTCCCAAACCATCCCACAATACAAACCCAAATCTTGTTTAATCTTTGTCCCTGCGATGATCCATGGAGCAATGGAGTGTGTTCAGCCCAGGCTCCCAGACCAGCACACCCAGCTTGGCACAGCTCTGCTGCTCTGACACTGGAGAGGGAATTCCAGAATCATTTTAATCTGTCTAGTTCACTCAGCAATAGACACATCTCCTTACAAACAAGTGGAAAATTATTTCCCAAGAAATGGAGGTGATTCCTTGGTGGCAGAGGTGCCCTGGGACAGTGAAGGTGCAGGAGGTGCTGATGCCCAGAGCATGCCCAGAGCCCGAGAGGGCTGCAGCCTGAGGGAGGGATAAAGACACACCTGGTCACTTCTCAGGCTCCCAAAGCAGCTGTAATTCAGGCGATACCAATGTGTCACAAACCATTTCCCTTCCCTGCCTTTTTGGAAAGGTTCGGGCCAAAAAAAAGTGGAGTTTTTCCTGTGTGGGTTTGGTTGGGTTTGGTTTGTCCCTGACAGACAGGAGCTGTTGTTAAGGAGAGCATTATTTTGCCCTTTCAGGTGTTTGGGTTTGTAGCCACCATCGTGTTTGCCATTGATTTCTACATCACCTTCAATGACCTGGTCACTTTCCTCAAGCAAGGCAGCTCCGACTCCCCCGAGGGACGCAAGACAGAAGGTGGGTAAAGTTCCCTGCTTGTCACACGAGCTGCATTGTGAGATTTCCCTCTCCATTTCACCCTTTGCAGGGAGCAAGAGCTCTTGCACAGTAAAAGCATTTTCTATTCTTGGGTTTGTCTGCCACAGCTCTGCTCAGTTAGGAAGCTGCAAATGGAATTCCAGTCATTTATGGAGATAACCTGCAAGCCAGGAATGTGAAGTTTCTCAGAGTTTCACATCTAACTTTGAAAAGCCTTAGATCCAATTATAGAAATCACCATGCAGCACAGATTTTCTTTCCCTATTAAAATGTCTTGCTGTAAAAACAAGCAAACTTCTACTTTTTTTTTTTTTTTTTGGTAACTTATAATTAACATCCATTAATCCACAGCCTTTTATGTCCAAATACTGCTTTTCTCTTTATCATTTCCTTATCATGATTGCCTCTTAAGATCTTTGACCATCTGTGGGCAAATGACCTTGAAATCCAAGGGTCAAACAGCATAAAATTAAGGTTGTTACCAATTTTTTTTCTATTACAGTCTACTTCAGATCAGACAGATCCACTTAGAAAAAGATAAAAAGAAGTTGTTGGGTGTTCAAAGCCAGTTCAAGTCAGGACAGGGGTAGTTGTTTTGTAGTTTCCAGGAGCCCAAATTAGGCATCATGTCCCTGTGACTCCTTATTGCACCCACATGGATTAAAAAGACTGCTCCATACTTAAACAAAAAAACATCCCAAATACCCCCAAAACACACCATCTAAAACCCCCACAAAACCAAACACCCAAGGTGTGTATAGAATCTTAGGAGGTGAACAGCAGTACTGACAGTCTCTTCTGGGAATTTTAGTTAAGTGTTTTTCAGGCTTTAGGCTGAAAAGAGAGACAAAGGAAAAAAAAATTAAAGGAACAGGAAACAAACTGTAAAAGCTAAAAACTGAGCTGCCCTCAGAAGATGATCAGGTGGCAAGGGTGCAGAATTAGGATACAGATTAGATCTAATTCCCCTGGAGATGGAGGCACAAATACATAAACTCACAGAAGTGCAGTCACACAGCTTCGTGTTGGTGTTTGTGGCCATGCAAGGAGGGCTCAGCCCTGCAGCCCCAGCTTGTGTTCACACAGGGGCTCTTAAGTGCTGAGGCCAGAAGGATGGAGCTCTGTGGGCCTGGTGGCATTTCTCAGCATCTCAGAGCTTCTGGCTCTCAGAGGTATAGAGCTGCAGGGCACAGCAGTGCCCAGAGCAGGAAGGATGCCAGCAGGGCCTCTCAGCAGCATCTCCCAAGTCCTTCAAACACCATTTCAGGTCCCATCACCTCAGCAAGAGTGTCATTTCACAGAAGTGTTCATTCCCAGCCCCACTGTGTCCTTCGAGGCACACCCTGCCAGCGCAGCCTCTCTGTCCCAGCCAGAGCCACAGCTGGGGGGGATTTCCAGTTTGCATTTTCACTTTGTTCCTTGTTTCACCCCTCAGATGAGGACTCCGACTCTGACTCAGACTGAAGAACCAAACACCGACCAAGCGTGAAGGAAAGATGATCAAGCACTTTCCTCTTTGCTGAATGCACTGCCAACTGAAGTATCCCCTAATTTCAGCCTCTTTCCAACTCACTGTTTATGGAGTCACCAGAGCACAGACAGGGCACTGATGTGGAAAAGGAGACTACTTCCAGTGCCATTGAACACTCCTTGGCAACTACAGATTCTACAGCAGATCTGTCCGAACAACACAGCTCAATTCTATGATGCCCCTCCCCACTCAGCAGATCCATGTCCTGAGTAAATGGGAACAGCATTTTTAACATTTACAGCTTTTAATGTGCTTTCATAATTCCAAACCTTTAACACTTAGAGCTTTTATACTTCTTGACGTGCCAAAGAAGAGAGGTTTGGATACCTCTGTTTGTATTTTTCTTGATTAACTAACAGTATTTCTTTATCCAAAATCTGAATACTCCCAAGCACTGAAGGCATGGATTACAGTTAACACATTGGTTTCAATACCTTTGTATCTCCTGTCTATCTGTGACAAGGAAAAGTGACAACTGGAAATCTGCAGCAAGAGCAAACCTGAAAGTATAATCATGCTGCAGGGCAGCTGGCTCTTCAAACATTCAGTATCCCTTGTTTTAAGCTGCTTGGATGGAGTCACATCCCCTCTGCTGCAATTTCACTACAGGGTGGGGTGGAACAGGTGAGGCAGCTCTGGGCAGCCCTGTCCTGTTTTTGTGGAAGCCCTGGGAGTGTTTGCACAGCCAGGGAAGACAGGCTTGGCAAATGCCTCCCAGCAGGATGTGCTTGGTGAAACCTGCAGGTGTTTGTGCCCCAGGCACCAGTGCTGATATCCCGCTCTTTGCCACTGGCCACTGGTGCTGCCACACTGAATGCACCCAGGCCCCAGGAGGGCAGTGCCTCCTCCCCACTGTGAAAAGGCCAAGAAACCAACCCCAAACTACAGAATGTCTGCAATGAATTCATCTCCCCAGCCCCCTTTTTTCAGTGTGGGTGGGTGGGGTGGATTGGGTTGGTTTTTCGCCCCTGGAAGGATGTGATTTATCTTGCGGTGTTGTATTCCAGGGAAAAAGCCCTCTGAATTTACAAGCTGTTTTCACAGATAGCACAACCTACCTTGAAATACCTGTGTCCATTTATAAACACTTGGGAATGCTTGGGAAGAGCATGGCACACTCCTCACAGGTGGCATCACACAGGTCTGGGGCAAAGAAACCTGTATGGATGTTTTAAAAATGAATACAGTACCAGAACAGGTGTGATTAAAATGAGAGCAGATGGTACTAACAGAGTAAGTGAAAAACAGGGATGAAACAATAATGGCAGATTTCCTTTGGAATAAAATCAGCACCTGGGTTCCAGTTCCCTGTGGCAGCTGCCAGCAGGACAGGGGAGCTGGCAGGGACCAGGAGGTGCTGGTGAGGCTCAGAGTTGTCCAGCAGGCAGCTCATACACCTCCTGCTTCATGACCACTGACAGAGTAAATGCAAAACAAGTGGTTGCTTCTAAATGGGACAGACAATCTCTGATTTATGTGAAAGATTTCTTTGGACCTTTTCCTGTACAAAATCCCGTGTTTCTTTCCCTTCTCTTGTCATATTTTACTGGCACACACTGTGATGTTCAGGGGACCTGGGCTCTTTTTTATGCTTGTTTTGTATTTCTCTTTTTTTTTAAGGTAAAAAGTGTACTGCATGAAACAGCTGGAGACATGGTTAATATTTAGAAACCATGCTGGATTAAACTTCTTTTAATAGAAGTGTTGGATGTCTTTACTTGAAGACCTGATTTTGCTGCTTTGCCTCTGCCCAGCACAAGGGACAGTGACTTCAGGAATCCTAAGTCTGTACTGGGGAAGGGGCATAGCTCGGAGCCAGCCCTGGGGACCAGCCACAGGACAAACCACTTCCTTAGGGCATGAGATGAAAAAAATTAACCAAGAATTTGTTCTAACTATTGAGTAGACATTGTGGATTCAGCGCTCTCTCTTGGCAACCAATAACCCTGTAAACAACTAAATCCCCTTCAGGTTCATCATTCACACACGCAAAATATACTGAGGTTTTCTGGTCATTTTTTCCATGTTTCCATGTTTCCATTAAACAAGCAGCAAACAAAATGTTCATTAGTTGCTTCAGGACTGCTTTAGGTGCCTGCCCAGAGAATTTCCTTACTGGCTTTTCAGTCCTTGATGACTCCGATTATTTCAAAGCAGTTTGCTCCCAGGGTCAAGCACTTCTGTAAGATCCCAGCCTTTTATTAAAAAAGATCTGTTCCTGTGACTGAAAGAAAACATGGTTCTGTATTTTAGGGATACCATTTCAGAAAATTAGATTTAAAATAATTACTTCAAAGCCAGTTTGGATTGGGGTGGAAGGGGCTGACTCAGTCTTCTGCCCATATTCTGCCACAAATACTGCACCAAGTTCAGGGTCTGGGGCACATGGAGGAAAAGTCAGCTTGGCTTTTTGGGGTTTTTGTTTGTTTCCTTGTTTTTCCTCAACTGACAACATGAGAAGGGTGCTGGGAGCACTCTCTGCAATTCCAGAGACAAGCACACCTGCAGTGTGGAGCCCTTAATTGAGTGCTGATTTCAGTGACCTCATCAGACACCTCTTTGCAATCACAATCACTTGTGTCCCCTGGAGGAGCTGCTTCCAAAGCCCCCAGAGCCCAATCCCTGCCCTCATTGCAGCCACCTGGAGTTCCTGGGCCTGCCTGAGAAGGAGTTTGCAACCCCAAGTGTGGACAAATCCTTGTGGGAACAATGCTAGAAGTTCCATGACCTCAAAGCCACTGACAGGAAGGGAAGGTGGCACCTCGGGTGAGTTCACACAGCTCTCACCTGCCTGAAGGGCTCTCTCCCTCCTACCAAGCTTTTACATTTATCTGTGGACTTGTTCAGACTTGTGCAGTGATTTTTGGATAGGTGACACTAAGGAGTTCAAAAGACCTTTCCAAGGAATTCAAATACCTTTCCAAGTAGCTTTTTTAGATTCTGACTGAAGTAAGAGGCTCTGTTATCCTTTGAATGCTGTCCATTACTCCACCTAACTGTGCTTTTCACTTGATACTGTTTGAAGTTCCTCAAGTCTTCAATTTCCATCTGACAGAGTCACTTCCAGGATACCAAGGAAGAGCAGAGCATCTCAGTGCTGTGGTGGTGGAGAACAGTCTGGTGTGCTGGAAAGCAGGACACAACTGGATGCTCTGCTCAGCAAGCACCTGGTTCCACTCTGTCCTTCTGCTAAGGATGTTCACTGGGCACAGTTCTGATCAGAAATAGTATCATTGACTGGCTTCACTCCAGCTTTGCACCAGGATACACACTGCCCTCCAAGGGCAAATGCCACATGTGCAGCGTGTGCACAGCAGCCCCACCTGGCCATCCGTTAATCCTCAGAGAGGATGCATCAAGGAAGCAGAAGAAATTTAGGTAAGCACTGAGAATGTGAATCTTGTTACAAGATGCTTGAGACACCTTTTTGCATGGAGTATTGGCTTAAAAGTCAGGATCTTTAAAAAGTCAGGAATAAATAAACAGGAGTGCATCAAAGAATCCACACTGCGACACACATAGTCACCCTAGGACACTCCTTTACTGGAAGAATTCAGTGTTCAGTGTTTTGCAGAGCTTCCAGGCCAGAAAGTAAAACAGTGCTACCCAGAAAATTTAAGTGTGGTTTTGTTTGGGACTTTGGGGAGGAGGAGTTTGGGTGGAGGTTTTTTTTGGTTTGGGGTTCTTAGGGATTTTTCTTTGTTGTCGTTGGTTGGATTTGGTTTTGGTTTGGTTTTTTATTGCTATTGTTTTTGTGGGGTTTTGTTGATTGCTTGGTTTTGGTTGTTTTTTTAAAATAAGTCAAATTTTAAATCCACTTCCGTGAAAATACTGATTCCAACATTAATTTTCACCAGGAAACACTTGCCCTTTTCTTTTATGGATTTTGGACTCAGCCCATCACATTTTGTTAGCCTGATCCATGAATAAATTAATTACAATCTTCCCAGGAGACTGAAGGAAGATCCAGTATCTAAAAGTTAGACAAAATATTTTTTTTTTTTTTTAATTTGACAGCTGATGAAGCTTCTCCTGATGCAGGAGCACCATGGATACCACCCTGGGTGATGCCACAGTGCTGCTGACAGCCCCACACAGGCAAAATGAACTGGCCCCTTGTAAGAGCCTCTGGCTCTCTCAGGGAATCCTGCCCTTGTGCCACCCGCCCCTGGTCCCTCCCCAGTGTTCTGATTGCATCATCCACATTCCCAAATCCCTTCACAGACTCACCCATCCCTCGTGCCTTTCCACAGTTCTCAGCTGTACTGACTCAGTGCTTCCACTTCGTGCCTAAAGCACCTGGAAACCAAAAATCCCCCCACATCACTTGCAGCCCCGGCCCGTGAGGCAGCAGAGTATTCCCCCACTCCCTGGGGCATTTCAGCCCCAAAATCCCTTTCCAGTCCCAAATGGGCAGCTGCAGACCCCAGGATGGAGCATTGCAGCCCATGGCAGTGCACCAGAACTGCTCTAAGAGCAATTCCACCACCAGGACAAGAGCAGCAGAGCAGTTCCACCATCTCTCTGTTCGACTACCCTCTCCCCAAGGCCTCTCTGGTTTCCCTTTAACTCCTGCACCCAGGAGCGTCCCAGGGACAGCTCCAGCCAGGGCTGCCGTAGTGGGTGTTCAACCCCAGGCTGTCCCACACACAGCCTTTTGCAGCTGCCTGGCTTTGTTAGAACCCCCCACTGCTACACTGAGGGCTTCTGCTGCCTCTTGGGGTGGTTTCACCCCAGCAGCCCCCAAGCCCCTCACAGGGCTCACTCTCCTCTCACCAGTGGGATCAGGCAGAGAATGGGGAGGGGAAGAGTGAGAAAACGCCTGTTGTGAGATAAAGACAATTTAATAGAGAAAGCAAAAGCTGTGCACACAAGCAAAGCAAAACAAGGAATTAATTCCCATGGGCAGGCTGGAGTTCAGCACCTCCAGGAGAGCCACAGGGCCACATCCCCTGGAACGGTGACTTGGGAAGACAAACTCCATCACTCCAAAATCCATCACATGCCCTCCTTCCTCCTTCTTCCCCCGTTCATATACTGATGCCACAAAGCGTGGGATACCCCTGTGGTCAGCTGGGGTCATCTGTCCTGGCTCTGTCCCCCTCAGGACATCTCCCAGGCACCCCCAGCCTCCCCCCAGCATGCCAGCACAAGGGGCAGGAAAGGCCTTGGCTCTGGGTGAGCTCAGCAATAAAAAAGCCATCTCTGAATTATCAACACACATCCAAAACAGCCACTGGGAAGAAAATTACCCCAGCCCAGGCTATGTTTACAGATGAAGACACTGTTTTAGTACTTTTATATGTCCATTTATTAAACAGGAAGTCCTTCACAAATGATTCTGTATTATATTGATTGGGATAAGTGTTAGAAAACTACCATTTCTCCTACATACAAAAATACAGACTTTTACCACTATGAAGAATGATCAGAAGAGTACCATGAAAACCCAGAGAGCTCAAATCTTCCAATACCAGAAAGAAAAGACAGAAAGACAACTAAATTTAAAAAAATTTACAAAAAGTATTGTGCCCATATACAAAAGACTGGACAAGGAAAATGACATTTAAAACTGATAAATACACCATTTAAATTATGCTGCAACAGCATGGATTTTAAAACCAAGACTGCTTTGTGTATTGCAAGACTTCACAATTCTTCAGCTTGTTTTTTTTGATTAGGACAGACACCAAAGAAAGAACTCAACAACTGAAAGATGGTTATTGGTGTAGAAACAAGCTACACAAGGAGGTTGTGTTTTCTTGTAGAGTACCTTGCCTTTGAGCTTGGTCAAGCATTCCCAGGACACCTTTCCCACCCAGAGCTGGCAGCTGCTGCTCTGCCAGCAGTGAGTCCCAGCTGTGGGCAGGACAGGAAGGTGCTCCCAGCTGGAGGCATCACCTCGGAGCAGCTGCTGCAGCTCTGGGCTCTGCAGAACAATGGGAAATCCTCCAGGGTTGTGAAGTGTCTCCAGGGAACGTGCTGCCTGCTGAAACCCTGCAGTCCTGCAGCAGGATCTGGTGCTCAGGGGAGCCCAGGCCTGCAGCCCCTGGGTGAGGGGGCACGGCCCAGGGCAGGACAAGAGCCGGGTGCTGCCCTCGCACCACACAGAGGATGCACCAAGGGTTCTCTAGGACAGAACACTGCAGGATTTACTCCAAAAGCAAAGTACCAAGGGTATTGCACAGCAGACTTGTGCTCATGATAAAAGGAAAATTGCATCCCCTTTGCTCAGCCTGAATGGAATTCTAACCTGGTGTTTCCATCATACCTCTGAGCAGTTTGCAATTACAAACCTGTCAATACAGCACCCGTAACCCAGAGAAATAAAGTCTTTTGGTCAGGCCTGGATGCTCCCTCCTCAGAAGCTGCAAATCATAAATTATGAGCTAGAATTGGAATGTTTGGGTTGGGCTGCAGAGTCTGTCTAGAGGAGCCAGGGTCAGCCCTGAGGATACAGACACCCCACACTGAGCATCCCTCCACAAGGCCCAAGGAAGGGAACCTGGAGCACCAGGAATGTGCTCAGGGGGCAGCTGAGGGCAGAGCAAAGGAGGCACATCCTGTGATTCCCCAGGGGTCAGATCCAATGCACACAGGGAGGGAAGGCAGTGACCACAGCAGCCATAAACCTGGTGTTGGTGGGAACAAAGCACAACGAGGCCAGAGCTGCGTTAGTGACTCACATTACAAAAATAGTGTTTACTGGATTCATAAATTTACATCTCTATTCCTGTGAATGACAAGTGTTAGTACCACACATGGAAGGCACCCTAGGTGAAGCAGTTTTTCGGTATTTGTTTACAATTCTGTGAAAAGACATACAAAGTGTCAACTTCCAAATCAAACTGGGCATTATAATGAGAAATAAATACATACTTTACTATTTTATTGTGGGTTCCTGAACCCTTACAAACTTCAACATATACAAATAGATTCAAAATGACACTAACACAAAAGAGAGTAAGTCTAGACAGATACAATGATTAGCTAAGTCATTCGTCCTATTATGTCATAAATGTTGTGTCTTTAGAAGTCATTTTAAAAAGCAATAAATTGGCCACAATATATACTTCAAAATATTTTCTTACTCCAAGGCTGTGATGTATGAGTTAAAGCTGGATGAGCTGTAGTGCTAAGACACTCCCTCCACAAGATCCAACAAAAGAAACTGGTAAACATTCAAGATAAAAGTAGAAACAGTAGAAAAATGAAGGTAGCAATTGTAATAAAAGGGTGCTAGCCAGGACCACTTTAACCTGCAGACATCAGGATAGCTGGAACATCACTAAAAATATTTAGACAACACTACTTTTGGGATTAAAACGGTACCAAAAGTGATAAATCAGCCTAGTTAAGAGAGGATGTTTTCTTTCAGTCACATGAAGGTTTTAATTAAATAGGTCTATTGAGACATTTGTCCGAAGCAAAACAATACAATACCCTGAAATTTCCTGTGCTCTAGACAATAGCCTGTGACAGTCAGAAGAGGCAGATGCTCATATTTCATTCTGTTACTCACATCCAGATGTTATTAAAATAGCTGCAGGGACCAGCCCCAATCAAAAATAAGAACTCCCCCAGATACTCTCTAAAACAATCTGGCTATTGCCTTTTAAATGCTCCTATGTCCTCATTCTGAAGCCATGAAGAAAGTTCCCATATCCTTCCATAAATGCTAACTGACTTTTTAAAGTTTTACCCATGAAGTCCACGGGATACAGATAAAACTTCCATAATAAACACAAATCTCTATGTTATAAATATGTCAATCAAGGTAACTATGTATATTGTATATAAAATTAAATATCTTCTGTTTGCCAAGTATAATTTAAAAAGGAGTATCTGTGGCTAGTAATAAAAAAATATTTATTAACCCATAGAGATTAAAAGGCAATTTCACTAACTAGTCCATCCAGCCCATATGAAAGAGCTGCACTGGGATTCTGGACAGGTTACTTTATCTAATCACATTCCTATGATAAATAGACAACTTTCATTTCTGGGCATATATAAGAACACTTCTGAAAGCTGCATATCCCAAAAGACAATTAGACTGTGTTGTATACTCTAAATTAAAGGCTACCAGAAATCACAGTGTAAGCAGATTTTTTTAAAGATTATTTTTAGCATACAAATGATGAAATTATAGACAGATTTTTAAAATACAACCAAAAAAAACCCACCAAAACAAGGGAACCCTTTCAGGTTGGACAGCACCACTCTGACTTGGTCAAGCAGATCAATCAAAGTGGCCAAGTGGCTGACAGGGAAAATAATATACCAGGAAAACCCTCTAAAAATGTCATTCAGAGATTTCCTGAGTATTTGTATAAATTCATTTTAACCAATTCCCTCTGTCAAAATAAAGAGAAGAACAGGGCATAATTTCTACAAAGTATTTTCACACATTCCATGTATTTTTGTACTCATTTCAGGATCATTTTAAAATGCTTTTGTTGCCATCAAAACTCACACACAGGACACCTCTGTCTGCACAGTAATTCTGAGCTTTGCTGGCCCTCCAGACAATGAACAATCCATTATTTCATGCTGCAAACACGCCAAGTGCCTGATTTTCAGAAGTGCCAGACCTTGGCTTTCCTCCTCCCCCCTGGGACCGAGCAGGGACCAGCCTGGATCCCCCTCTGGACCCCCTGGAAGCTGAGCCTGGACAATCCCAGCCCTTTCCCAGCCCCCCTGAGATCCCCATGACTGCTGTGGCCACTGTGGGTTCTTACTGTTCATGTCTCACTTTGAAAGCACTGGATTGTCAAGTGTCCTCCTCACATCTCCAATTCCTTATCAGACTGTGCCTTTTTATTATCCTGAATGCCTACCGAAGATTTTTTGCTCCAGAGGTTTCAGGACAAGAACTGTTCTTCATGCTCCTCCATGGACAAAGCTGTTCAGTATCCCAGCTGAGTAGGAGAGAGGATATTATTTCCTACACAATCTGAACTGCTATTAAATTTGTTTTCATTTTTTAATTATGCTCTAAAACCATTATTCTTGCTTATTTTAGATTTTTGGTGAGTTTCTTTCCCTCATGAAAGAAAACAAGTAGAAATGATTACAACATGACATGAGACATGAGACAAGAAAATAACAGATACAGAAAGAAGCCTAAGGAAGAGGGAGGAAGAAAGGATTGCATTAACAAAGCCACAGATTAGGTAAGCATTTGCTGTGCCTGCACACCCCCAAGACAGCAGGGAGGTGACAAATACCAAATTAATTTAGGGACCTTAAAGTTCATGAAAAGCTGGTGGTTAACAGACTCAGAACAGTCCAGTGCAGCCTGCAGCAGATCCACTCTGCTGTATGCACAGCACTCCATGAACCACTGGCTCTGCCCTGGTGGGAGGGGACAAACAGCACATGGACAGAATAATTCACAGGGGGAACATAAACTGCTACCTCAGGGAGGAGTGGGAACCTTTCCCTCCTCTTTCTGGAAGCAGCAATGAAATACAGAGAGCTGAAAAAATGCCAGAGCGTGCCATGAGACCAGAGTGACAAACAAACACTGGGAAGTGTTTGTCACAACAGGTGATAAAGCCAATGAAAAAGCAGCACACACCACTCCTTTAATGAAATCCCATGTAAAAGACACCTTATAACTGAAAGATGAGGAGCTGCTGCCAAGGCACAGATCTTTGCTGATGCTGTGCTCCTGAATCCAGTGAGCAGCACAGACTGCAATCTCAGATCTCTGGAGCCAGTGCCTGTCTCAGAAGGCACGGGGAGATCACTCTCTACCCCTCCCAAGCTCCGGTCAGGAATCACACAACAGCACCAGCTTTCCACAGTCCCACGGGAAAGAACACCCAACCTCCTAAGCCATCAGGAAAGGGAAGAGCACCACAGCTGAAATCAAGGGATGATGGACACATTCTGATCTTCCTGGCACTGCACAGACCAACAAACAAGGCTTAGCAAGAATTAAATATTAAAGCATTTGATCCATGAGGCACGAATATTCCAAATGAAAGGAAAAGTTGGAGAGGAAGAAGAAATTGGCTTTACTCAGACACATGAGTTCCTCTGTGGCTTTAGGAGCTCCTGCCGGGGCCGTTTGCACAGCTCAAGGACGTGGCTCCAACCTCAGCTGAGGCTGACAAACTGAGCAGGAGAGGCAAACAGGCTCCTCCAGCACTGAGCAACAGGTCCCATGCTGCTGCTCCAGGCAGAGCTTACTGTTTAACATTGTGATGTCTGTGCACAGGCTGCAGAATTCAGTCATGTCTACACCCAGAAAAACAGACACAGACTCCAGGTCTAAGAGCTCTCTTCGACCAAAGGGGACTCATCCAAACCGTTACTGTTTCAAGCATCCCGTTCCTACCAAGTTCAACTGTTTGCTTTCATTTAGTGGTAATTACAGGGCGGTTTGAGTCCCTTCATGGAACTAACAGCACCCTTAAGGACTAAAAGAAATTACCCCCCAATGTGCTAGCAATTACAAGCAAGACTAACTGGCTAAGACAAGCAATTTAATGTCACTTTTCCAAGCAATTAAAAAAAAAACAAAAACAAAACTTTCTACCCTCTTTTCTTCCTTAACAGTTTTTTGTCTGACTGCAGTTTAGATAACAGGCTTAAAAAAAATATCTCTCCAATACACTGTGTAAAATTACCTCAGGGGGAACGAGCCACAGATACATTGAATTATCTTAATATTTCAAATGTAGTTGTCTCTCACAGCTACTTTATTTCCCTTCTGTATAATCCAAATAGTAAATCATGTCTCTGCAGAGCAATAAGTGCTTAAGATTTTTTAGAAAGTACATACTATACAATACTAAAATCATCTTTGGTCCCAAAAATAAAGAAATTACACATTAACATTTGCTTTTGTTTCACGAAATGAATCAGATAGTGTTTTTAAAATTACTGTTCTCTTTTGGATATCACCCTGAGAGCTGTGCTAGGCTCAGGACATGATCTGAGTAATAAACACTGGCATTCCCAGCTGCAGGAAACTCACCCCTCCTGCAGCAGCCCCAAGGCACCACTGGAGGTGTGACTGCCCCACCCTGCTCCTGTCACTGCAGCTCGATGGGGCTGGGATCTCACTCCACAGAAAACCCCAAGTTACCCTTTTTCTAGGCCAGGAAAGGTGCAGGGGTTTGAAACATATCAAATTCATAAATCTGGAGAGGCACAGGAGCTCCCAGAGCTCTGCCCCGACCACAATGAGCTCAGGGAGCACTGGAGAGGATCTGGGAATGCTCCTTCAGCCCTGGCCAGTGACAGGACACACTCCTGACAAAATCCCCTTGTGACATCATCCTGTTCCCTGATTTCAGATGGCAGCTCCACTCTAAAAGCATGGATCCTCTAAAGAACTGTATTTTGTATTTCAGTAGGTGGGTTTGACTTGATTTTGGTGTGGGATGTTTGGGGTTTTTTTTTTTTTGTTTTGTCTGGTTTGGGTTTGCTTGGGGTTTTTTACAATCTTTATCCAAACTGCTTTGATGGCAGTTTACAATTCCCGACTGGGTATGCTTGTGCTACTTTTAAAAAGTCTTTTAATAATTGACATTGCAAACTCTGCCAGTCCTGGGCTGTGCTGGCAAACAAGCAGGGCTGTCACAGCAGTTCTGGCAATAACAAATTGTTATTTCTTACCACACTGGCCATGGAACTGCCACGTACTGCTCAGGGAATGCACCCAGGTGAGACAACCCACTGTAGAATGTCTATTCTAACCCAGCACCAAGAGTTGGTTGAATCTTCTTTTAAACTGGTGTTCCCTTTGGCATAACATCCAATAAAGCACAAAAAAATGTTACTGTAGGAACTGGTAAACATCAGTCTTCTAAGAAAATGCAAATTTTCCTTAACCTCATCAGTAACTCTGAATTTTAATCTCCATCTTAGCCACTGAGGTGAAATGCACTGTAGATGTCAATACATTGAAAATGAAAAGGCATCACCTTTGTCACCTTTTTTTCACTCATCAAAATAATTCTATGCTGCTCAATTTGAATACTGCAGCATTAGGTTTACACTTTCACTATCCCAGCTCCCTTCAGTATTATAAAAGCCCAGGCACTTTTCCTGATCTCCTGTTTGCTGTAACTTGGTTTTCATGTTAAATACCTTATCCACAACACACTGCCCATTGCTCTTAGGGCTCCAGGTGCTGCACTCACCCTGGGCAGTGCAGCTCCAGCAGGACACACAAACTCAGGCATACATGGCAAACAGTTCCACTAATTGCACAGATTTTCATTTTCCTCACACCACAAAGGAGTTCAGTTCTAGAGATCTCCTCCCACACACACAGTCTTCACACAGGCACACAAATGCCAAATAATGCACTACAGAGATATAAACACTAAAGAAACAGAAAAATATCAAGAGACATCTTCCTAATAATATTGTGACATTATCTAGCCAATTACTGCTGAATTTGAGTTCTGAGTAGAGAAAATATAATTAATTCACTGGAAGTACAAGGAAAATTTTTAAAAAAAAAACTTCATCTAAGTAAAACTATTTCTAAACAAATCAATACAATCATATTATTTTCCAATTAGCTAAATTCATTTTCTAAAGAAACCTAAGGGGAATAAATCTGCAGAAACACCCAGTTAAAATAAAAATCAGGTTTACCTACTACCAATTAAAGTTTAATTTTAGAAAAACCATCCTTCCAAAAAGAAATATTTACCTTACATGATTCACAACATTGCAACCTTAGGAACACTTTAAAAGCACATAAATTTTTCCTAGTTCTTGCTTACCCTGGGCTTAGAGGGAAAGCAAGTTCTAGGCAAAAACTTCTAGAAATGTTGAACCTTTAAAAAAAAAAAAGAAAAAAGGAAAAGAAAAAAAGAAAGCCATGGCTGGAATGTAAGTCTATAGGATGACAACCCCTCCATTCTCTACTGTGCCCCTTAAGCCCCTTTTCTCCATCCCATCTCCTAAACATATTTATTTTCCCATTTTGGAATGAAAACTGGAATGTGTCCCAACACAAGCAGACAACCACCTACTCCCAACTCAGTGCATCCCCGTGGCCAGCAGTGACCACCCCAGGTTCAGCCCAGACCAGAGTGGCCAGTGGCCCTTTCCCAGCACCCATGAGAACACATGGCACAGGTCTCCAGCAGGCAGGCAGGTGTGCAGTGGCTCAGGGCAGAAGGAACACAGACAGACACAGACAGTTTGGGATGGACGGGCCCCGCTGGCTGAGTTATTGCTGAGTGCCCCTGGCTCCTTGGCATGTCTGGGTGCTCCATCTGCTCCCGTGGGTGTCCCTCCTCCCTCACCCAGCCAGGCAGGGCTGCTTTGTCTCTGGGGCAGCTGAAGGAACAGTGGATCTGCAGAGAGGGAAGGAAACTGCTGTGCAGTTAATCCAAAGCAATGACATACTTCAGAACAGACATATATTATATATTCTGTGAGCTATATAATATATGCACATGTCTATGTGGAGGTCTTGAGGGGATCTTCCTTTCGAACCACCACCATTTTCTGCCTCCATGACAGCAGCTTCTGG
Source organism: Ploceus nigricollis (assembly GCA_013399945.1). Lineage (NCBI taxonomy): Eukaryota > Metazoa > Chordata > Aves > Passeriformes > Ploceidae > Ploceus > Ploceus nigricollis. The sequence continues at coordinate 408,222 of VXBC01011547.1, forward strand.
CTCCACGCATCTCTGCACACATGCAGGGCTGGGGATCCTCGCCACCCTTGGATCCACCTTTTCCTCCTTAAATAAAGCAAAAACCCTTATTCCATGAGGGAGCTGAATGCTGTTTTCCCTTTCAGTGCCACTGAGGGTGGCTCTCACGCATCCAGGCGCTGGATCTCGGGGCGGTGCACCACCTCCCTGGACTCTGTCCGAGCACGGATGTAGTCGCTGCTCTGCCGGCTGCTCTGCTGCCTGCTGCTCAGCCGCCACTTTTTAACTGCCAAAAATGTGTTCACAGCATACACTGCCATCGCCAGGAAACCAAACACCTACAAGGAGCACGAAGAGTTGTCACAGACAAGTTGTGAAAACAAGAGGAAAAGTAGTTTCACAGCAAAGTCCTCAGAAGTTCCGGTTCCTACGTTATTTGCACTGACATCATGGCCTGAGAAATTACGTTTTTCTTCTCAGTGAACTAGAGAATCTGCAAAAGTGGCTAAGATCAATGACCCCAGAAAACAGAGTTCTCTGACTACCAACATGACAATTAAATCCTGCAGTGCAGCCCAGTGTAAAAAACCCCCTTGTAAAAGAAACCAGCTCTTCATCCAAAAGCTCATTCATTCCTTGGTGTGCACACAGAAAGTGACAAGTTCAGAGCATCAGCCTCTATGCTTCTGCAGAACTCATGTGATTTTAAAAACCAGGTTAAAAAGAAAACAAACAATAAAATAATAAGATGTCGCCAACTCACAAACAAAAGTAATTTGTTTGAACTGACTGTTGCAGATTTAAAATCCTGAAGTGCTACTACACTCAATCCAAAGAACAAAAAATCACCTGTACTGAGCAAGAACTAAGCAAATTATGTGTATGCAGCTTCAATTTCTTACTTTTTGGCTTTATTGTTTCCATAGGCTTGCAACATAGAGCACCAAAGAGAAAGCACCAAAGAGAAAGCCAAGTTCAACTGTAAAGTGTTCTCTGCATGTAATTTTTCTGTTGTTCTTGCCTCATGCCTTCAGACAAAGCTCCAAGGATGTTAGCCTTCTTAAAATAAGAACTATCTCATAGCAAATTGCAAAAGTAAAGTAAATTGTGATGGCAAAGGCAACAGGTGTATTCAATCAATAAGTAAAAGTTAATTTTAATACAAGGTAAGAGTCAGATAGAAACAAGTTTAAATTCTTACCACAGCAGCAATTTCTGCTCCAGTTTTATGGTTTAAAGCAGCCAGTACTACAGAGGCAATGAAAAAGAAGAAAGTGCTGAGTCCAGTGTTGACCAGATCCTAAAAAAATAAATTCAGTAGCATTACTAAATGATGACTGTTTGCTTTATCAGAAGTGATGACACAGAAGGTTAGAACAAGAAGTGCAGCAACCCTCTGCCAGTTCCTCTGCAGTTGCCCAGGTGTCCCATGAAGGCAGAGGCTGTCCCACAGGACCAGCAGGAGTGCGAGCTGCAGTCCCAGGGCACCCAGAGCACCCAGCAGCCCTGGAATATCACCTCAGCTTGGGCTGGCTGTGGGCAGAGCTGTCAGCACAGGGCTCACCCAGCTCCACCCTGTTCAGCAGGTGCTGACCCAGCCTGGCTGGCTGAACTGCAGAACCCCTGTTCCTCACATCCCAACAAAGCTCCTGCCCTGCCCGCACACCAGCCAGGAGCTTTCCCACCCATTCCTTGAGGCCTGCATTGAACACAACTACATGTCCTGTGCCACTTCTGGGAGTAACAGCTGCCAGCAGGGTAAGAACAGAGATTTTTACCTATTTATTGCATAAAACTGACATCAAGCAGACATTTTAGAACATACACACTGCAACACACTCAGGGAAAACTGCTTTGCTCCAAGCAAAGGAAAACAACTCACTACACACAATTCCTGTCACTGGTGTTCAGATAGTGATGCTGCCATGCCTCACCTCAAACAGGGTCATTAACATGTCACTGGAACCAAAGGAAGAATTCTGAATGGCAGGTATTTGCACAAAAATGATTACACCAATACAAGGCTAACTGATCAGACTTGAGGGGAAAATATTCAACGGTGTAAATAACAGAAGAAACAAAGTCTAGATTCGTTCAGGACCAGGTATTCAGTGTGTTATCAGGACACCTTTCCCATCTGATGTGCATGGACTCTGCACTGTCTGCATGCTCCCACTAAACTGAGGAACCCCATTCCCAAACCACAAAACTACCATGAATGAACGGGTGAGGTCAGGGTGGAGGGATCAAGAAAGGAATATTCAGCACAAACATCAAATCAGTGAGAAGTGAATACTACCATAGACAGAAGGGATTGAAAGAAAACCTTCAATTCGAGATTGCTGTGCTACTTACAAGCTTGAGATAAAGAAAAAACCCAAAAAACCCACACAAAACCACAGTGAACATGACAACTCCCACCATATAAAAGCAATCACAATAACTTGAATTCAAGGACAATTTGCTCTACTTGACTCTTTTCTGCCACATGTAAGGCAGGCTCACTTCCTGTTACAGCTCCTTAGCTTGTTCAATTTATTTATAATTATTTTATTTTTTCCCTAAAGTGCATCTTGTGAAGCACAATGAGAAGTCAGGCTCAGAAGACAAGACGTAACTCTAAACTTACTCCACTGGGTATGAATCCCAGAAATGTGCTCCAGTTACATAGCACAAGGACTTTGGAGGGAACAGTGCTGTCCAGCCAGCCCCAAAACATCTCTTTTCCCAGCCACAAATACAGAATGCTGCAGAAAGTAACTGCAGAAATGGAAGGTTCTGGCACTGTGTTACTCACATAAAACAATCTATTTTGAGGGTACTGACTCAGAAACAGCTGTTTATCAAAACCGAGTGTCCAGACTGCACAAGGCATCTCTGTGGCCGGAGCCTCATCTCAAACAGGGACTTTCCCAAGGAATTGGAGAGGTTCCCATGGCTCATGGCCACTTCCACACTCATATCCAGATGTCATGAGCCTCGTAAGACCCAAACTCTAATTAAATAGTAAAGAAACAAAAGCAAATTGTGGGTCTCACAAATTCCTACCAATTTTTCACCTGCCTATGTACAGGGATATTTTTTTATCCCTGCTCAAGCTCACTGAGGTAGATGCTACCTGAGACGTAGGACATCAAACAAATCCAAATTCTATTAACTAGCTATTGCAGTTTTAATTATATAACTTTTGCTTTGCAGAGATAAAATTTAAACTGTTTATATAAACAGCGGCATTAGAAAGTAAATGGCATTACACAGTTTCTCCAAGCATGCCCCTCTGCAGCTCTGAGTTTACACCTCTAACTGTGCTCCTGCAGTTGCCAACACGAGCTGTGGTTCTCACCTGCACAAACCATTTTCCCACTAGAGGAGAAGTCTCACTATATCTGCAACAGACCCAGCTTCAACACTTCCACCAAGTCTCTATGTAAATATATGTGTGTCACCAAGAATGGGGAAACTAAATATTGAGGAGAGGGCAGCCCCTGGAAAATTTAAAAAAATACAAATTCATTCAACTCACGGTCAGGTTGTGTATTTTACTACCAGAGTACATCTGGCATCTACAGGAAGGACTTGCAGAACAGAGACAAAATCCCAGAAGAAATAATTCAGAAGAACTTAGTAGTTATTGCAGGCAAGCATCTCAAGAGGTGCTGCCATGACCAAAAACAGGGAGAGAAATCACTTTTGCACTCCTTTGGACATATGGACATGACAGGTGGTAATCTTACCTTTGCAAGAGACACTGGAATGCTGCGTCCTGTTCCAGTATCCACATTTTTAAAAGAATGTTGAAAAATTTGACAGGGTACAGAGAAGAGCCACAGAAGTTATTGAAAGGAGGAGAAAATTTCTCACAGTATGAATCAAAAGAACCTAAACTGCTTTGAATATTAAAAAGATTGAGCTGTGTACATGAAGACTCCCAACTCCATGCTACAAATGGACCTGAAGGCTTCTTCCAAGCTGCAAAATATACAATCCTGCTGAAATTAAACTGCTGATGCCTTTTCTAATGGACTTTGATACAAGTACATCAGCAACTTGTCATCATCACTGGCATTTTATTCTAGTTTACTTTTTACAAAGAATATCAAATTCCACACAGAGAATTCAACAATTTAAATCTAAAGAAGTGATTCTATCTTGAGGCTCCAATTTATTCATCTCTGCAACTCCATTTTCCTCGTTTAGGTCAAACCTTTCTAATGCAATTAACAACTGATTCACATTCATATAATAAGGCTGTTTTTTGAAAAAGCTAAAATGAAAATGATTTTATACCCCCAGAGGAGACTTTGGAGCTTAAGGAGCAATGACAGCAGTAACACTGTCATATACACATGTAATGGTAACATCACAGATGCAAATAGCAGTGGAGGTCCTTAATCCAAAATGTGGGAACTACTACTTAGAGCAGAAAGATAAGAAAAGCAAGAAATACACAATAGTTTTGGGCAAAGTAAAAGGGGAAATAGAAAACAAACTACAGCAAGAAGCAGAGGACACTCCCTAAAATACTGCAAGTTTTTCCACGTAAGAGAAAATGAATAATTGTGACAATAAGAAGAATAAACTAATTGAAAAAAGATGAGCTGCTTCAAATCTGTCCATGATGGAGCTGAAGTTCTTGCTACTATATTTATAGACAAAGTAAAACCACATCATAGAGGTAGAAGAATTTCTACTGAAATTACAGCAACCTCATGAGACAGCATGCTGTGCCATAAAATACCATACAGAGCTGCCATCCATAACAGAATCAAATCTTTGAGCTGAATCAAACCCACTCCAGGCTTCTGCTGCTCCCTTTCTCCTTTCCAAAATTATTTCAAATGAACAAATGACTTCTGGTCACTTGCTAGTTTATTTGCAAGTGATTCAGTCCCCAATGGTCCTGTCAGTCCAACAGAGAGTATCCAAGGCCATGGATTTGCTTTATGTCCCACTCAGGGGGAGGACAAGGCAGAGGAGATGTTGTAACTCATGGATAAAGATGGGCTCGTGCCAAGATAAATATTTTATGCTAGAAGAGGGCGATGCTTTTGTTCTGCTGATTCTGCTGTGAAGGTGGGAAGCCCCATTCCATGATTCTGTAACCATACCACACTCTTGTTTTTAAGGGTTCAGGCAGGTATAGCTCCTGGATTAATGAGGATGGAAAAGGTGAACTGGTTCTACAAATGAGAGCTCTGTTAACAGACCTGGCAACTGCCACCAAGTCACTCATGAAATCTTCCACGCTGCTGCTCAGCCTTTCAGGCTGGGACATCTCCAGGAGCCGCCTCTGATGCTCAGAGGCTCCAGCAGCATCCACATGTCTTTATCCACAGCTCCCCACAACTTCACACAAGCTTTTAGGAATCATTCGATCAAAATTCCTGCTCTGCCTCTTTATCTTGTACATCATCCCGCACAAGTGACCAGGTACTCTTTAGAAGGCAGGCAGTGCCATATTGCAGTTGAAACTCGTGTAAACAGAGATATGACATTTACTTGCTCTTGTCATTTGCTTTCTGAAATCCGAAAGTTTACATCTTGATGGAGATTAAAGTGGCTAAACTAATGTAATCTGGAAGCAAAGCCTGCACATTTCAACAGCCTCTGCCACAAAAGGTGACAGAAGTCAGTGGCCTGCTGTTGTCTGGTTTATCTTCCACAGAAGACAGAGCTCAAAGTAACATTTCCTTTTCATTTTGTTTCAGTTTGCTGGTTTGTTTGTCAGGGGAAGGGAGGGGGAATGTGGTTATTAATCTTTTTTTCTTTTTTCTTTTTTTTTTTTTTTTTGTACAATGACCTTAATTTTTCCTCCAACCAGTACTTTATTTGCAAGGTTTGGCAACACCTTCCATTGCTTGTATATGAAACTATCAAGTTGAAGGTTACAAACGTACCAGTCAGTCCTCTAAACCAGGCACCTCTGGTCAAACTCCCAGAATTTTGTTCTGTTATTAAACACTGTTTGAGTATTTTGCACTACAATTAAAAATTGAAACATGGTTCATCAAGCAAAAATAAGTGCTAGGTAGAAAGAACCAAATTAGCCCTATGAACATTAATTGTCATCTCTTTTTCCCCTCATATATTTAGAGTTACCTAGGTAAACACACGGTAAACACAAGCACTGCTTCCCCAATATGTTCATGGGCATTCCCCAATGCCCATGAACATAAATTTCAGAAAGTAACTGTCATAAAGCAATAGACCACACCTGCAATAACTACCAAAATACAGGATGTTTCTTGTATTTAAAACTTGAGACTGCATTTACTACAGAGTAACGTTTACACCATGCACCAAATGAGAACAGTCCATGAAGAGCCCAGAGGAAATTAATTCTTACAGTTGTTTTTAAACTTATTAATTGTTCGTTTTTATCCTTTATAGGTACTGCTATTTTGAGAGCAGTAAGTATAAAGGTCAAGGATGACTGACTTAATTTTTCATTTAACAGCTAAGGAAAGCAAGACATCTTTTCAAAACAGAAGAGGAAAAAATAAATTAAAAATAGAAATAAAAAGCAAGATTGCCCTGTGAAGGCCTTTGAGCTACAGCTTTGTAATTATACTGCACAGAGGCAAGGCTGGCACAGGACAGTTTTGTCATTCAGGCACTACATTAAATATTCTGCTAACTCCTTCAAATGTCAGTTGCTTCGCCACACAAGGTTTCACTGCTGCAAAAATAAAAAAAAAAACCAGCCCTGCAGAGATGATGAAATCAATGTTCAGGCAGCACAGAACTCCCCAGCTGGTCTGTGTGTTCTAACACACACACCTGGGTCCCTGTTTGCTCCCTGGTGCTTCCCTGGGACGGGGTCCAGCCCAGTGGAACTCTGATTTTGTGCTGTGCTCAGTTCTGTGCCTCACTTCTGAGCTGCTCTAAGCTGAAAAGCTGCAGTCAGAACTGGACTCCCAAAAATACACCACCATAACTCCAGTGAGTGCTTCAAGAAAATAATTTAAAACAAAAAAATCAATGGTCAAAATGTCTTGGAAGATTTTTTCCCTACACACAGACAAACAGCTCATTCTGCTGGCTGATCATGTAATGATTTACATTGGTACTCAGATAATCAAGTTTGCCTTGTCACACAAACTTCCATCCAAGGGATGCTGCCAAATTCCAGTGTTCCCAGCTCCCTGGCACCACTGAGCTATCTCCATGAGCAGGACAGAGGATCCCAGTCACAGCACAGCCCTGAGCAGCAGATCCCAGGGCAGGATGCCAGTCACAGCACAGCCCTGGGCAGCAGATCCCAGGGCAGGATGCCAGTCACACCCTCAGGACTCCAGCACCTTTCCTGCTCCTGCAGGGCAAGCTCACGCTCACCCCTTGGATACCAGACCTTCAGATCTCCCTGTACATCACATGAGATGCAAATCATGAATTTCAGAAAAAAGAATAAAGGATAATTTAGGCAAAGACTAAACTATAGGAGAATTCATTAGCTCTCTCTGAAAGCAAACATGCCCGAGCTCCTGGTGGAGCAGGAGCTGGTGTGCTACCCATTCCCCTGGGCCACTCCTCTGTCTCCCTGCAGAATGGGCTCCCTCTGAGCTCTGAGGCATAAAGGAAATGGAAATGTCCACTGACAGGTTCCCCAGCTTTTGCATTTTTGCATAATATTGATAGTGCTGCACAACACGGACAAGGGACTGTTCTTTCATCTTGCTGGAACAAACCAGCCTCTCTCCAACCCACCCAGACAAGGTCCTTTTCTGCCCTCACCAGCTCCATGTTTCTTGCATGTTTACCTCAGGAAAATATGAAAATGACTGGCAAGTCTCTAATTAGGATCAAAACAAATATATTTTCCCCAAATGGCTAAAAAGATAAATTTTTTCAAGATTTAGCAAATTTGCATATCTGTTAGGTCCTAGTCTATACTCATCCACATTTTCATTCCAGCCAGGGACAGGGGACATCTGCCAATATCCACAACACATTGGAAAGATTCTAATTTTAATAAGCTTTTAAAGGAAATAATCCTGTGTTGGACAACAGCAGCTGATGGCCAGGTACTTTCTAATATATAGGATCATTTGAAAGCAAATGTTTTCAATGGTTCCTAGGAAGAAGTACTATTTTTAAAGAAAGATTTCTTCCTAAATTTAAGTTGATTAAATTCCTTCAAGCACTGCAACAGTCTCTTCTTCTCACACAGCTTCTAAAAGCATTGCTTGAGACTTTCCATAAGGGAAATATGCATTATAAAGTCATATATACTTTTAAAAGCATGCATCTTGATGAATTTATACATAAGCAGGAGTGACTTCCTCCTAAAGCACTCAGGGATGTGAAAGATTGTTATTTAGAAAGTAACTCCTGTAGTAACTGTGTCATATACAGAGGCTGCAAAAGTATGAAAATAACCATCAAAACTAAGGGAAATAATAAATATTGAAAGAGGCTAATAATGTATGAACATACATTTAAATTGTAAAAAATAAAATGCCAAAAAAAGCAAAAGGAAAAAAAGTCCACCAGAACCCTACATTCTTAAATTTCCTACTAACTTGGCCAAAGTAATGTCCCGCAGGTGTTTTATCAGCAAGCTTTGATCTCACACTCTGTACTTGCAGAAGCAGAAACAGCTGTAGAATCACAGAATGGTCCCAAGCACTCTGAATACTGAAGGTAATCTCTCATTCCTGTCAGAGGAACAGTCCCAACTGTTTGTTAAAATCAAATCATCATAAATAAAAATCAAATATAATCAGATTGCTGGAATCTGTAAGAAACACCAGGAAGAAGGATGCTCTTATCAGCTCATGGAAGACATAAGTTCACTTCTCACTTCTGGAGAACTCTGGTATAAGGATGGGAGAAGCATTTCATCTTCAGTACACAACTAACAGAACGAGCCTTGGGAGATCATAGCAGATTCCTTCTTCTTCTGGATCTGCCAATCTGAACAGAAGCAAAGCACTGCAGTGTATTCCATGTGCCCTTTGGCTGATCTCCAACCTGCTCACATTGCTCCAGTGCTGTTCAGGCAGGGGGTGCAGAGCGTAACCACTACTCAAAAACTGAAATACCTTTATAAAACAAAACAAAGAAACACCAAAGCACAACTGATTGGATTTTTAACCCCGCCCCCTACCCCAAAATATCTCCTAACAGGTGCTATGCAGGCACAATTGATGCCACCACAAAGGGATAATTTCTGGACAGTTTAGCCACAGAACGCCTTATCTATCTACCAAGCACTCCTAGAAGTAGTTCATCAACTAACTATGCAGCCCCAGGGTAGAAAGGATCATCTAATTCCACGTTCCAGTCTCAATTGGTAACCATGTCATTTAGGCTGAGAAACTAAGCAAACTGCTGCATTAATAAATTCCATTTTAAATTTTTTTTTAAATCACACAGAAGACTAAAAACCTCTGGGACTCTGACAGTACTTGCAAAATTATTGTTATAACACAGAACACTGGCACAATTGTATCTGTACTGTCCAAAGAAGTCGGTATAAATACTGCCCTTGAAGCTGACAGATCTTTTGCTAGAGTGATTTAACATGTTGATTTTGTGACCTGTGTTTATGCAACCCAGTCTGAAAGTTTAACTCAGAATACGCAGCATGAAAATAGAGACATGTACAAAAGGAATGTGCACCGCCAGCAGTTCTCTTCCTAAAACTCCTCATATCTGAGAACACGTTAAGGAGTGCCAATGTTTAATAGTTAGGTACGTAGGCAATACAAAACACCCAATTTTCACAGAAAGCACTTAATTTTCTACACTACTGCCCAATGATTGTATTAGTCTATGTAAGAAAATATATGTAGCAAATTTGTCCTAATATAAAAAAACCCCAGGTTACGAGAGAACAACATGCTGCTGTAAATACAACATCTGTCAAAGTTAAATAACTACAGGCTGCGTTTTTATCCACTTCACCCACAAAGTGTAATTGCTGGCATTAGCAGGAAGTTTGTCCTCCCAAAGACAATCTACCAGAACACGATTTTAGGTCTATTTAGTGTAGTTTAAGCTTGCTACATTTCACAGCTCATTCTGCTGTCAGCATTCAAAATAAATGTAAGTAAAATGTATACTTTACCCAGCATAAACAACACTCATACACAATATTAAACAACAGGAGAAAGCAAAGCCCAAAGACCAAACTTAAAATATATTTGCACCTATTTTTAACACAGTGAGGATTCAAATGAACTTACAGTCAGATTCCAGTTGATCTGGGGTATTCTTGTGTGAAGGCTGAGACTGAACAAAAGCAGGAGAGCTCCGGTGACCACCAGTGCACTGCAGCTCACAAACTCAAAGAAATAAAGGCCCTCGCAAGGGGAGCATTCCATGATGGTTTCTATGCAGATGAATGCGGTCAGTGCCAAAAGCTGGGAAGAAAAACAAGTGGAAAAAAAAAATAAATAGATTTCCACATTTTGAAAGTAGCCACAAGTATTCTTGAAACTTCCATTGGGAACATGATCAGTTTACACTCAGGAATGTGTGATTTTAGTATACAACAGAGCACTGTGTAGGGAGCAAAAACAAAAGAAAAGTAATATAAGATTTTCTGGATTTGTCCTGTTCAGCAAAGAGCACTGGAGCAAAATTACAAGGACCCTAACATCAAAATGACCAAGACACCCCAAAAAGCATGAAACCCCTGCAGGCCACTAGCTTAACATGCAAACAGCACCTCGAACATTTTACTTCACTTTTTACTCATGATACACTATTCCAAAACTAGAAGATGGAATGCATTTGTCAACCTCAAGCACAATTACAGAGTATTAATGTTGTGTGATTGTGAAAGACATGTTAATAAAGATTATTACTTAAAATTCACTACCAATTGAGACCTAAATCAATTCAAAATAGAACAGATTCAGTATTTCTACCAGTCTCCAAAAATGCCTGCCTTTTTCACATTTATCATCATCAGTACACTATATTTCATATAAAAACATATTTTATCATTCCCTTATAGCACAATAAAACAAGCAGCTAAGAGATGAATTAAAATCTCCTGGTGCTGCAATCACAAACATGGAACTGGGATAGTGATAGGTCACGCTAAATTCAGAGGATGTACTGGAAGAGTTAACACGTGTGCACTTTGAATTCAACAAGAGTAGAATTTACCATTTAGGATAAAACCCTGACACTCGCTGTACTTGAAAATAAAGTCTGCCCAGTGGACAAAACTAAAATATATCTCCCCCAGAGCCCAGTATTAGCCAGCAGGGACAGCTGCCACCACTGTGAGACACCACTGGCACACCACGGGCACACAGCTCTCACATCACGCCTGAAGCAGTTGCATGGATGGTTTGGGGGTTTTTTGTTGGGGTTTCTGCATTTTCCAGGACAAGCAAGGAAGACCCTAAGAATGTTTTGCTTTGGTTTTCAGGACAACCACCCACATCCACCCACTGACATTTTTAGAAAGAATTCTCTTCTTGCTGTGCCACAAAATTCTATGGAGGCTGCAGTTACACACTTCAATCTGAGGATGAGGAACTAAGGAAGATTCTTTCCTCAGAGCCAAATATTCAACAATCTGAATGTTTTGCACAAACGTAAGTTTAGAAGATTGACAGAAGCCAATTTCTGCTAAATCCTTTTTTGCCAATTTCAATGTTTTGCAGATACACTTCCTTCAAGCACTTTTTATGCTTCATCCATTGGTTTGTCTTTACCTCCCACAACAAAACTTGCAAAATGAAGAAAAAGGATTTTGAAAGAAGTAACCAAGAAAGAATTTTTGCCACTAACATTAGCAGTAATTCTAAGAAAAGGACAACACCCCTCATGCTGATTTGCTATGTACTTCAGAATACAGCAGAAAATGTAAATTTAAAACCAGATTAAAGCTCAGCAAAACTACTTTAATTAAAAACCCCACACTTGGTTGGAAAGCCTCTCACAGTTCACTTAGCACATGTTCATTAAAGACAGCAGATGCCACACTAATTTTTGTCAGCTAACAGAGCCAATTCACATCAAACAAATTCTCAATGGATACCCAGTGATTAAACACTTCAGATTTTATCTTTGACATTGAATAGCTTCAGAAAGAAAGATCATGCGTGAAATAGAATATTCAGAATCAAAGCAGAATCAAACTATGATTTCAGCAATGACACACATACAAAAAAAAATTACTGTCCAGACACAGCCTCATTTTAAAGTATTAGCATGTAATGAAGTTCATCTTCTCTGTAAACACAAGCCTCAAAACTGAAGATGACACTGAATGCAATTAAAAAAAAAAAAGAAAAAAAAAAAAAGAAGCTTTAAAAACCAATCTTTGCTCTTTCAAGAAGGATCAACATCACATATTAATGCTAAATGTTAGCCAGCAAAATTTCTGCTTCTGGATTCTCCAATATAATAAAGTTTCTATTTTTCTTGACATTATTTTTAATATATTTTGACACTTGTAATTTTTTTTCTTTTAAAAGATATAGTTCTGCAATATTCTCTAGAAATACTGTAGTACAAGCCCCAAATATTAGGTTCATTTTCTCAAAACATGAACAATTCTGAATTGTGCCACCAACATTAGGCTGAAGGAGCCAAAATCTCTGGTACATCAGTTGCTGCACTGGGCGACAACTCCAGTTTTTTGCTGATAAACTTTTACACTGACTCTTCACACCAGGCAGCATTGCTTCCTCCAGGCCAACACACCCATCTTGGTTGGCAAAGCTCGAAAGAGACCAAAGAGTTTCCTGCAAACAGCATTACAAATTAATTATGTACTGAAGAGGCACTTGGAGCAATGAACTCAAATAATCCTATGTTATTTACATATTCCCAAGCCCAGAATTAATAAACTCCAGAGCAACTCTACATTTAGATTTCATTTTATCCCTTATGAAACTATAAAATACATATACCTGTGACACACTCTTATAAGAAAAAAGCCTTAGCTGTGTACACTTAGGCCTGACTTAACCCAAAGCATTTCAAATGCAAGTAAAGATGTGTCATCAGTTTAGGACGTGCAGCAGCAGCAGCAGTGGCCTGGGGTGTGGCAGCCCAAGGCTACTGATGAATTCATCAGAGAGGCTGGGAGAAAACCTCAATTGCTTCCCTGTCTGATGGAGGGAGACAGGAAAAGGAAAATACTCCCATACACACAATCTATTTCTAACTCTTTGGTACTTCAAATAAGATAGCAACTAAATCTGTTAACATTTTTCTTACTATAAAAATATATGTTCCCCTTCTCAAAGACTGTTCATGCTGCCAGTACTAGAGATAATACCCTCCTGCCACTCCTGTCTCACAGCAAAGCCATGGCAAAAAATGAAATCCACACTAATCACTTCATCAGAAAGAAGCTGTCCTCCTAGAGAAACTTCCTTTTTCTTAATCACAATAGAAATCTCAATCCTCAATACAAAATATATTCTCTTTAAAACATCAGGATAATCTTGTCCTCCTACACATTTATAAACTTGCCAGAAGCATCCTTCCAACTTGTAGTTACAAGCTATATGAAACTTCTATAAAACATACCTACTATCACTTTCACTGGCCATTCACTCAGAGAGGAATCTAACTTTGTTTTCAATAAAAAAGCAAACTACTCAGAATACATGAAACGAAAGTGAAATACACGAGGTTGATTGCACAGCCCCATGACTTACTCAGAGAGCTTAAGTGTTGAGCAAATGCTGCCACACGAACCAAAGGCTCATCCAGTGATAGGGTTCATTAAAAAAACCCCAACCATGTGTTAACATTCATTATCATTGTGGTTTTTAATTGATGAAATAAATAACTTATGAGCCAGTGTACATAAATGAGGCCGTGAATTAACACGGAACACCCCCTGGCTGGCACGGCTGTGAGGCAGAGTGCGTGCCCCCCCACAAACTGCAGGAAAGTCCCTTCTCCAGAGCTTCCTTGGCTCTGCCTGCTGCCACAGCTCACATCCCAGATAAAACTACTGCCTTGCCTTTCCATGCTGATTACACACACTCTCCTGGGAAGAGGAAGCAAGGGCGAAGAGCCTCCAGCCCTTCCGGGAAGCCTCCATGCTCCATCCAAGTTTGCACTGCTCCAGGTGACTGAGACACAAAGCTGCAGAGAAAAACCCCAACTCCCCAGCTGCTACAGCTCAGTCCTTGCTTTTTAACACTCATAAACCAGGATCCTGCTTCTGCCTCCCACAACTGCAGTTCCAAGACTAGCTAAAAAAACACAGAAAACCAGGGGAATGGCATCGTATCAGAGCACAGGTCTTGGCCAACAAAATACATCATGACATTTGTCCAACATAGGAGGCAACCCCCACTTTCAAATCACACATATTTTCATGGTTTAGGGTGATGAGATTTGACAAGTTTTTCCACAAGCAGAAGTTTCAAGGCTGGTTTACCAAGGAAAAATGAGAAGCTGAATGTGGTGGAAATCTCCTCTTACATGAATTACTGCCCACAAATAACACAGCTACAGCTTTCTCAGGCTGAGGCAAGAGAGAAAGTTTTCTCTGATGCACAAAACAAACATTTTAATTTGTTTTTCTCTCCAGCAAGTACTTTGGAGAGTCTTCTATTCCACTCTAATTCCTCCAACACCCTAAAATTTGTATAGCCCTCTTTTTATACTAATCTTTGTCTTTTTTTAGCAGTCACTTTTGGTTTCTCTTCCACTTCCACTCTTAGAGTAAGTACAGTGAATATTGCATTAAAATGCAACTTTGTCATGATGGAAATATCTGCTAATTCTGGATGCTCAGGTCCATGCAGAGGTATCCCAGGCCAGCTGCAGTAACACCTTTCTCTTGTAAGGATCTGGTCTACAAAGCAGGCTCAGAAGGAATGAGTTACGCTCAGGTAAGCTGAGGAAAGGTCTGGCTCTGCCAGCATGTGCAGTGCAGCTCCAGTGCTGTGACAGAGCATCCCTGCCTTTCATCCCCCATCTGCCACCACCACATCTCACAGGCAGGAGGAAAAAGCCCCAAGCAGAGGGTTAAATAGAAGATGTGCTTCCCAATTATGCCATTTTGTGCTTTTAGCCCTGAATAAACTGGCAAGTGTTACCGCCCAGGGTGAGCAGCACTGCTGAGGTAATTCCTGCACTGAGCCCCCAGAGCACCTCCACAGAGCCACCACAATTTAGGGCCATGGAATTCCTGAGAGAGAGCCTCTGCTCCCGGATCCAGTGTCCTTGGAGTCAGCTACATCAGCCTTCCACCATTATTGCAATTCATCTCAACTTTCCTGCAAACTCCCCTGGAGAAGGGCCCTTAATGAATAAATCATCTGCCTCGGGGCTATGTAAACGGCTCATATGTACATCACTTTCTTGGCAACACAGGCACATCAGACATAAAACACCATATTTCCCCAAAATGCAGAAAACCTGCTGTGACAGGTACCAACGCTGAAAAAGAACTTTTAGGAGGTTGTTAATGGTGTATTTTTCCTGTCAGAATATGTTGTGATATATTTTTGAGGAAATAATCAAAGAACTTTGCACTAAAAATAAAAAAAGACAGTTCTGCAATGAAAACAAAGTAAAAAATTAGTTTTCCTGTTCATCTAAAACCTTATCACAGAAAGCCTTATTGTGTGGTTAAATGACATAATTACGCATGATTTCCAAAAAAAGACAAAATGGTCAGCATTTTTTCTGCCTGAAAAATACCCACAGAATTTTAGCAAGAATGTCACACTAGCAAGACATTTTTACATCCAGACTGATTAAATTAATGGTATAGCAGAATATACATGCACAAAATAGGGAGAAATATATTGCTTTTACACTGCTTAAAGTATCTGAAGACTTTGAACTTTCTGGAATTAAAATCTAGATTTATTGTTCTCATTTCCTTGGCCCAGCAGTCCCAACTTTATGCATGAAACTAAGTGGGTCTCATTCCTTGCAAATCACATGCATTTCCCACATCTGAAACAGCTGGCACAGATATGAATATTTGGGATCATATGGCTCAAACACAGTCCTGCTCCTCCAGCAGGAAACCATCTTTTACCCTAAGCAAAAAATGACTGATTTCCCGCCTGCTCCTGGTCTGCATCCTCAAGGCTCCATGAAAAGTGTTATTAACTCTGGTAAGAGGCTGCAAGGGACCTTAAATCACAAAGGAGCAATAAACTTTCCCTGCAAGACAGAAAGTTTAGGAAAACAACACTTACCAGAGAAGGAAGCTTAAGCACCACCAGTGATTCAGCACCCTGGATAAACTAAACTGTGCTCTAATGGCACAAATACAATCAAACCAAGCCAGAGAAATTCAACCAGGCCTCCCAATTCCCTTTCTGATCTGGTTTTGCTGGTGATGGTAGAAATAAAAGCAGAAAATATGAGTTTCAGATCATCGTTGCACCTCTAGTGTTTTACATGGAGCTGCAAAGTTTTCATTATTTCTTAGTTCACCTTTGGCTGTAATGTGGCAAAACTCCAGTGCATTAAATATTGTGGAATCTTTACTAAATCAGCTGATCTTTTGCCACCTCCAGCAGTTTTCTATATCCCTAAGATTCAGCTACTGCTGACTTCCCCTTCTCAATTTAGGCAGAAGACCAATTCTAAATACAGAACATATTGCTGAGGCCTGAAACATTTTGATGGTGTATTAGGAGAAAGGGTCATATTTAAGAGTGAGGGTAATCAACACTCAAAATCAACAACAGAATGATGTTTTTTTCAAAACATTTATGACATCAAAACTAAGGCTTATTCTACAAAAAAATGAACTGAACTACAGTGAACAGAAGAAATTCTCCACTGACTAAACCAGAAATCATCAATTTTTAAAGCGAACTTAATAGAATCTAGAACAAAAAAAGCTACAGACATGATGTGGTAACTGCATTAGTACAGAGTTTTGTTATTGTTTGGACACACTTATACAACAAAGATTCTTATCTGCTAGATAAATGCAAAACCAATTCCAGTTCAAGTACCATTAAACACACAGTAGGTTTTGACAGATTAAAAAAATATAGTTCTTCTTAAGAAAACAAAAACAATGAAACCCCCCCAAAAGTCTGATTTAGATGTGTTTTAGGTTTTTTCCAACAAGCAGTTGACCAAACGAACCACTGAACAGTATCTGAAGCCAAGGCACATTGCAAAGAGGTTTTTGTTTTAGGCACATGACATTTCCCCACTGAAATCTGAATGAGATTCCAACAAACCTTCCAGATTAGACAAAAATGAATGTAGTGTGCCACCTGTTCCATAAACAAAAGCTCATCAACAGTTTTATAGCAACCCCATCCTACACGAAGATTCAATGAAGACCATACAGAGAGCCATGCTTTAAACAAAGCCAAACAGAACATGCAAAACATAACTGGTTTCTCCCACCAATTCCTCTCCACGGAACCTGTGCCTCCAGTCCACAGAAACTATAATTCTTGTGTAGCACAAATCAAAATATTTTCATAAGCAACAGGTCCTTCAAGACAATAATGAACAAAATCCCAAGACAGAGTTTCACATTTCTAACTTTTCCATTACTATTCTGCATTAATCACTTCATTCCTGAACAACCCAGTGAAGTGAGCAACTCATAAATGGAAAGGTTTATTTTGTATCTACAGTACATGAATTGTGCCAATGGCTACAGAGAGTGTCATCAAACAGAAAAACGAAGGGAGGTAGATGGTTCTTCACCCCTTTTTCACCATATCCCGATATTTAAGGCTCAATTTTCCCATTCATTGTCTCGTGCTCATTCTGGCAGTGTCTGCAAGCAGAGATTTTACAGCCATCTCTCATTGCCAAGCCCCACAGGCTGGTCTGTTAACGATGCTCCCTGGTGCCAGACAGGGCAGGTTCCTCAGAGGGAGCTACAGCTCACCAAGGTCAGGCAGTAAAATTCTCTCAAGAAGCCTCAGTGTGCCCCTGCCTGCCCCAGGGGAGCAAAGAGGGACAAGCCACAAGCTTTTGTGCTCTGCACACAAACCACTGCAGTGCAGCCAGACCTCAGAACAGGGCTTCAAGGTGCTGATAAAAACCATAACTAAAGCACTCACACAACAGTGAGTGGAAATTCTTCAACAGCAGGACTACCCAGTTAGGTTTCTTCAAGTCCAATTTTATCACAATCTGACCAGCATTTGCATATCATCTTCTTCAACAAGACAGGCAAAAATAGGCCAAAGAAACCATCATACATTTCTTTGGTGCCACATTGAATGTAATTTTGTATGCATTGAGTCATCTCCATCTTCCTCAGCCACTGCCAGCTGCAAGTAATGGGGGCAGAAGGGAGAATAAAATATTTTCCCATTAGTCCCATTTGCTGCTATAGGCCTACTCATGCAGGCTTTACCACAATAGTAACAGAGTAAATTGGCTGCAGGTAACAAAATGGAGACTAAAACCAGCTTAACTGCTCTGTTAGCAAGCCTCACGTTCAGGCACCAAAGCAGGGAAATAAAACCTTCCTTAAAAATCACTGCCAAATCCTGTCGGTCTTACAGACTAATTTAATAGTTAGTGTCACTGAAGTCAGCAGTCACCAGTTTTGTATCAGCATTTATGAGTTGTTAGTAACACCTGCGTGGGTCACTCAGGAGGTACCTCCCAGTACAGTCCCCACCTTTCCCTCCCCAACCTCCCAGCAAGGGTGCAGCGTCCTCTCCATTCCACTTCCTGGCACTTTCCATTAAGTCAAGCTGTAAGGACGCAGAGCTTTTCGTATCTTTGCTATTTAAACAAAATGGGCAGATACAACTGCCCTGTTCTTGTCTTGGGGCTGCACACACACACTCTGCTGGAATACAGCACATTACTGAGATCCTGCTTGCATGATTTTTAAATAAAGTACGAAAAAACCCTATTGCTTCACTTATGAGAATTCTCTGTTCAGCTTTTAAAAAAGAAAAAAATCAATACTTCTGAACTGGCTTCATACTCCCACTTATGTTCACAGCCCAGCCTGTGCTGGAAACCTGGCTAGTCAAAACATTAAAACACAATACTGCAAATCTGGTAACAAACAGATAAATTAAGTAATTTATTAGTTTTAAGAAGTAAAGGTATAATCATAAAATTTGTCAAGTATTTGGTCTGCACAGCCTCTAGTTTACCTAGCCTGTTTGGCTATTTTAAAAAAGTGAAAGTTCTGTTTCATCACTATCAGAATCTGTCTGCATCCTTTAAAACCCCATTTAATCCCAACTATGAGTAAACATCAAACATCCCACAAATACTAAGACAAGAAAGGAATTTTAATGAGAAAACAGTCAAGAACTTAAAGTAGTCCTACGGAATCCATTGAAGTTTTTTGGGTTTGTTTTTATTTAAAGGAAATGGTGCAAAATGTCCCTGCAATCCCAATGTTCCCAAGACTGTAACCCGAAGGCCCCCTTAGATGCCATGCCTTAAAAGGCAAAAAGAGTCCAGACATCCTGGTGAAGAGAACATTAAAACAAGAGATGTGGCCAGGACACGCAGAGCCCTGCCAGCTGCACTGGGGAATGCGAGGAGCCTCTGTGCTGGTCGGACTGGCTGACACAGGGATGCAGGAGTAACTCCCCAGGGCAGCACAGAGTCCCCCAATGCCACTGCCCAACTGCACATCCTGGGGTTTTTCAGTGCAGAGCAGCCGTGCCCCTGGAAAATGCTGAGAGCAGCACAGAGGCTCTGCAGTGCTGCCCTCACCTCCAGCATCGCCCTGCACACCAGGGGCTGCACAGCAGCCTGCAACGCGCAGCTGCACCACAGCAATTCAAAATGTTACTAATTACAACAGCCTATCTGCTTTAAATATCACTGTGTTTAACAAAAGGTTTCATCTACATTAGATAAAAAGTTTCTAAGCATTAAATGCAACAACTAGTTTCTTTCAGAAGAGCCTGTCATCAAACAGCTAATTAATCTATTCATGACATTCAAGTGGCAGTATCAGTTTCTAGCATGAAAATAATTTCCTGAGACAGAAGTTACTACAGATTGTTAGACTTGGAGAACTTAAGCATTTAATAATATTCACAACCATGCTCATTGCGTTCTCACCACAAGTATTTCAGTTTAAAAATGTACAAAAGTACAGAAAATTCCTAATATGGAAATGGTTGTAGTCAATTCATAAAATAATTTGGAAAAAAACTTTTTTCCAGACCTTTTTGAGCAATGCTGTATCACTGGAAGATTTGTAGCATTAGAAAATGCCCTGGGTTAGCTTCAGTCAAAGTCACAGCAGAAGCAGCACCTCGTGCAACTCAGACACGGCACACGACATGCTCCTGCTCACTGGCACTGCTGGGCTTTCAGCCTCTCCTGAATGAAGCAAACAACCCCAACCAGGTCAGCTCACTTGGAAACTGAACACTTTGGGAATGTACATATGAGCTAAAGAAAACTTAAAGATGTGCAAGCATCACCACCTGAATATCAAGTTACACATTAACAGAAGTTTACTTGGATGCTGGAACACCTGTCTGGGTAAAAATGCATCATATTCTTCCACAAGCTAAGACATTACACATCAGAGCCGTAATTACAGTTCATTAGACACCACAGTCAGGAATCCAATACTCTGAGTTATAGTTCCCAGCTTAATTTGCACACGGTGAGATTAAAACATCAGAGGATCTTTGCTCACCTGAACCCCCACTGTGGACTGTGAGTGGCTTCTGACTCTGGGTGAGAGCTACATCAGCTCTAGGACCTCTCTGCCCATTGCCAGCAATATTTCTGACCCATCTTTTCTCTATTCATGGCCGGATGTTCTTACACCTATTCTACAGCAGGACGGTGTTGTCCAGCTTTTGCTTCCCCCCTCCCATATTCTGGAGTTGAATGGTACAAGTTCCAGGGAAACCTAAACATTACTTCCATGTTTTGGAAGCAACTATGCAAATAATCTGACAATTAGGTGATTTTTCCTCTTTTTAAATAAGAATGTATTTTTAATTGCAGCTCTAATAAGTGGTGACTTTAGCACTACAGAACAACAACAGTTGACCCACTGGTAAGATGATGCCTTGGAGTGGCTACCTAGAACAGAGGCTAGACAAGGTTAAGAGAATGAAAGTAGGTATTTATTAAAGAACTTCAAATGGTACACTTTGGGCAGTCAACAGCCTCCGGGAGGGGCTACTCCCAAGATGGACGATGGAGTTTTTCAGACAATTATAAGTTTGGTCCATTTACATATCAGGGGTTAATCCTCCAATTACAGCTTCAGGTAATGAAGTCGTATTCCCTCAGTTTGCTCCCCTCCAACTCACTTGAGTTTATACTTTTTGGGGCCTGAGGCTGCAGGGTGTCCTTGAATTTCAGGCCTAAAGGGATTGTTTTGTCTGGCCAAAATGTGAAGCGAGTTAACTAACACTCTATATGGAGTTTATACACCAATGCAGTACAGGATTTCAAAAATATAAAAGCTAAAATCCTAAGACATCAAGATGTCTCTTCACTGTGCATTTAGTTTTCTTTGTATGCAAAATTTCACTACAAAATTATTTGCTGAGGTCCTGAAGCAAGAGAGATTTTGATGAAATGCAACTTCGAGCACAGGATGATGATGGCTAATGGAAAGTGTGCAGGTTGATTTGACAAAACAATGCACTCTCACCAGAAGTAACAGATTCCTCCAACACTGATTATGTTACAAGAAAAACACAACCACTTAAATCTCTAGTCCTTGTCTTCTTATCTCAAGATGATAATTAAATCACTAGGGAGCCTCATCAACAAAAGATATTACCAGAAACATTACAAGAAGTACAGGTAGCTTTCCAATTATTAATACCATGAGAACTACATTAGTGTAGTGCATCTATTACTATTGCACTGGTTCATAATGGAAGGGGAAAAAATACAGCATACTTGGTACAGACATTGCAGGAATTTCTTCTGAAATCAGAATTTAAAAACTATCTACCATCTTAAGAGGGAAATTATTAACAGGAATTTGGAGTTTACTGGCAGGAAGATATGACCATGGCCAGACGGTAGTTAAGAGATACCATGAAAGAAATCAAAATCCATTCACCTTTCTGTGGGAAGAGAGCTACAGTCATTTCTTTAGTTGTTCACAGAAACAAAAAAGCAAAGCTAAACAGAATTATCTTATTACTCTTCCACAGTAAATGTTAGGATAAAAATATCACCACACAGCAACACAGATCCACAACCTTTAAAGAGAAATCTTTTTGAAGAAAAGTGAAGAGTTTCAGAGGCACTGAAGAGACACTTGAAGACTATTTGTAAGCATATTTGTGCATTACAAATTTGATCCTCTCAATATGATATAACAGCCTTTTTCTAAGACCAAATACCAGAGATCACCAGTATCTGCTGTGATACTCAACATCTTCTGAACAAGCAGCATTTGTATGCCACCAAAAATCAAAGCTCAGCACATGACAGAAAAAAAATCACAATTTCTTACAGTAGCACTCATTCATTGTTTGGAGAGTATAAGAGAATAAAAAGGTGGACAATGCAGTTCATCACAGAGTGACTATAAATTGCCAGTGTGATCCCGGGATGAAAGAGGAGAAGTGTCTGGAAAAGTGACGTCGCACAGAGTGGTGGAACCCAGCCCAAAGGCCAGCACTGCTCAGGCTGTGGCTGCTAAGAGCCCCTTGTCCCGCACTATCCAAACCCTTCTGTCCTGCCTCACGCAGCAGGAACAGGGCTGGCTGAGGGCAGGAGAGGTCAAGAGGAGTTACAGCAAGGGGCAGGAACAAAGGAACACACAGGAACAAAGAGCTATAAATTGCTCCAACTAAATCCACAACAAAAAGGAGGAAGGCTTCTATCCCTCCAAAGTGGAGAATTAATGAAGAGAACTAAAACTTAAGGTGAAACCATCACCTGTGAATTAAAAAGGCAGATACAGGGCTAGCGGGGACCCGAAGTTCCCTCTAAGTGTCTCCTGCAGTGCTCTGCTTTTCACCAGGAGCACTGAGTGCTTCCCACCAGGACTGACAGCCTGGCTGCTGTGACCTCCACAGAACATCTCCTCCTGTCCTCTATTAACTTCCTGGAACTGAATTAACACCCGACTGAAACCCAAACTTCACCACAACCAATGCAAAAGCAATCTCCCTTTAGTCACACTGATCCAGTGGTCCCCTGGTAACTTCCCTGACTTACAGATGGCAGCTGCCTGCAAAGCACCCGGCCCCCTGCTCCAGCCACCCCTTCCCAGTCGGGAATCGCACCCAGAGCACTGCAGGGGCAAAGGCACAGGCAAGTCAGACAGGCCCTCAGATGTGACACATCACACACAGGTGGGAGGTTGGGGGGCTCCATCGAATCCTCCCCTCCAGCTGAGATGCTGAGCCCAAGACACAAGAAGGCAGCAATAACTAGATATGAGATTAATGAACTCCTCAGAATAGCTTTCAACCAGATTCTAATAGTCAGCAATTAGCTTATTCCTTGGAACACAACTGTTATTACTTTAATTTTCTAATATAATTAACAATGAGAATTCTTAATACTCTTATTACCCACGTAGGCATGCATTCCTGGCTTTTGAATTTTGTTTTCTTCATCGCAACAGAACCTGACAGCCTAGAGTTTCACTGGAGTCCTGGCCTTGGCAACCCATTTCTGAATCTGGAAATGTATAGTGACACAAAAGTAAGCCACAAAACAACTTTTTTGCAATGCTCAGCTACTCTCCACCAATGAAGATGGAACTTTTTATTCCAAAAACTGTGGACATCTGAACAGTTATTCCCACCAGATTTCATTTAGCTCAAACTGGTGCCTCCCCTGGCAATACCAAATGGTATAGACAAGAAGACAAGAACAAGCACAGAGTGATACTTCCCAGTGCACTCATCAGCATCTCACAGCTCAAAGACCTCCCAAGCAGAAGTATTATCTTCTTTAAAAGGAATCTCTGATGGATTTTTGTTATTGGAACAAACACATGAGGAGAAGAAAATCTAGGGCTGTCTGAGCCACAGAAGCCATCACCAACCACCCTCTCAGTCAGCACATGCTAAGGGATTTCTGTCTCTTGCTGCTCCCACCAGAAGGCTGCTCTGTGATCCCACTGCTCCAGGTAAACCATTCCTAACGGCTGCCAGTGTCACGGGAACTGACCAGGCACAATTCTTCACACCCACTGGCCCAGCTGCTAAAGGTGATACATGTTACTTTAAATCAAGTGCTTGTGCAAACCTGGCAGGATTCCCGTGAGAACCAATGGGGTTCCCAACAGGATCCTGCCTGGTTTGCCTTCCCTTCAAGCCTATGAACAGCCCACCTGGAACCACACTCTCAGAAAAACTGAGCAGCAGACAAAGGGCAGCCGCAACTGGTCATGGGAATTTCAGTAGGAAGTATGTCTACACCCAGCTTTAATGACAGTAAGATCCTTGGAGGTGCAGAATTACAATAACCAAGGAAAAATAATAATAACGCATTTTGAAAAGCCAAAAACTAAAATGAGGAGTGAGGGAAAAAAGCAGACAGTCTCATCTAAAATGAAACTATTTCCAGCAAAGAAGGGGTACCTGCTAACCGGCTCATCTCCTTGGCATGACAGAATGGGCCCCTCCTGACTCCCCACAGTAAACACCTCTTTCCAGCAAGCACAGTCAGGAAAAAGAGAGATTGTCCTTAGGAAATTCAAGGGAATGGGGAGAATGTACTGAAATAAAACAAATCATTTGAGGACATCCATAGCAAAGTTTTCCAGTGATATCCATTTCATCATTGTACAACAGTCTCTGTGGGAAGTATTAAAGCCCTCAAAAGCATGAGAAACAAATTCATGCCAGAAAGAAACGAGAATAAACTCTAAAGAACATTCCTGCTCTGCTCTCCAAGGACAGCCACCTCTCACTCTTTCCATGAAAAAAGGTACTGTTCCTTTTAAACGCCAGGTCAATGGAGACAACCTCTCCAAAGGAAAAACATTTCTTTGGTTAGCACACAAATGCACTGGCTTCTCCCTGACTTCCCTTTCAAGTTCAAAGCCCCATTAGAACAAAACCAAAAGGCACAAACCACACATAAACGCTCCAAGCTACCTTAAGTCCTCTCCCCTTCCATCTCCCTTCATGCCCTTTGTTCGTCACTTCCCACCTGTCTGGTGACACCCTCAGGTGTCAGGAGCCCTGCACACTCCTTTTCTGATGTGGTCCAACACTGTCAACCTTCCTCCAAGCTGCTGCTGTAAAGAGGCTACGGCTGCATCCCCAGTACCGCAGATGCTCCCTCACAGATCCCAACAAACACACACAACTATTTCAACAAAACACTGAGATACAGGCAAAGGACTCCTTTCTGAAAAGCTCACCTACCTGGCAATAACATTGTCAAAATCAGGGAAGTCAGTTCAACGCTGAGCTGTTCCACATGGGCCCTTTCCCTTACTCTCTCACCGCTCCTCACACTGCTAATACTGACCACTTGCCAAGGACTAGGAACTCTTCAGCTTGGCCATAAAGAGGAGATGTAACCCCTAAATTGTAGTTTTCCAGTCTGCAACCAAATCTAAACTTAGCAAAAACCAAAACAAGGCTGAGAAATAAGCTGCACAATACCATACACGAAACATCATCATAACCCATTATGTTGGTGTCCCTTCAAAGGACACTTTGGGGCATATTGTCTTGAAATATTAATGAGTTAAAACTATTGTCCCCTCTAGCAGCACTTACATTACTCCATATGCCTACAATGTCATCA
The DNA here is from genome assembly GCA_013399945.1 of Ploceus nigricollis. Lineage (NCBI taxonomy): Eukaryota > Metazoa > Chordata > Aves > Passeriformes > Ploceidae > Ploceus > Ploceus nigricollis. Next base: position 433,836 of record VXBC01011547.1, read on the forward strand.
TGGTTTCCCTCTTGTAACAACACATTTATCTGGACCCATAAAGATAAATCTACAACAAATTGACAGAGCCTTACACCTATTTTAAGTGATGTGGGGTTTTCCCCATTCCCTGTTCCTTCTGCTTTTGACAGTCAAAAATGGGCATTTGGAAGCAGGGCCATCCAAGCCACAAAGAGCAGCAGTCTTCCTTCTCTCGGCATCACAGGGCAGTTTGTGGGAAGCCCTTCAACCAAAGATTAAAACAAGCAGCAGCAATGTTTGCCTTGAGCTGATATTTTGCCTGTCAATCACAAATGTATTTTAAGATAAATCCTGATGCTAAATGAAGCACATGCATTGTAATCTTTCCTGTAACATTCTTTTTTACTGTAATACACTTAGAGACTTTTATCTTAACCAATACTCGCCTTTTTCCTTTTTGCAATGTTTTTTTGAGTGCCAGGAGTTCCTTCTTGTTTTAAAGACATAGAGTTCTACACCACAGACTTTGTTACATTTCGGTTCCTACAGTATTTTTGTAAAGGCATTATTGAATATTGTAATTGAAATAATTATTCTTGGCAAATAAGCAACCTAAATACACAGTGGAATGTACTCTCTCTCCTTTCTTTTCCAGCACTGCTCAGTTTTCCATTGGTTTGCAAATGTTAGTAGTCTGCTCTTCCATTACCATGAATGAGGAGTTTTTTTGAGTACAAGTAACCAGGCTGAGGTGGTGCACAGCCTTCCACCCCACACTAGCTAATTTAATGTCTTCTTAACTGCATTCATACACTTCTGGGAACCACATGCAATAGCTCAGATCATTCTTATGAAAAGGGCACAAAGCATGGCTCAGCTCCTCTCAAGACACTACTCTGCAAATATAAATCTCCCCAGTGACGAACTGGGAGCAGCAGTGTCTTTGTCCAGGGACAAGGAAACCTCTCTAACTCCAGCAGAGCGTGGTTTTCCCCCATCTTTCTTTACATGACTTAAAAACTTACGAGGTGAACTCCATGTATCTTTGGGATTTGTTCCAAGCAAGTCAGATTTAATAATAAAGGATTCAGTTACAATCAGTAATTAGTCATTTTAATGACAAGTTTTTAACAAGACTAGCCATGGTTATTAGTGTACTGCCAAAAGGATCTGCAGTACGAACTGAAACAAAAATCCCGAGGGCGGATTATTTCAGCGTTATCAGGCAGCACCACCCCAGGATTTCCACCACATGGACAGTTTTTAACAGCTCGAAGACAGGTAGACGTTGCACAGTGATGACAGATCCTTTGGCTCCAGTCCTGAACACACACAACGCATACACTGCTGGTCCCTGTTGTTTCACTGGGCTAACACACTCACTGCTACCACTTGCAGAGCACAGATCCTACCCTGCGCTGAGGAGATGAGATGAAAACAAATCACACTTCCAAATCCTGGATTTTACTGGGCATTCATAAAAAATGAATTCATCACCAGAGTCCTCTATAAACTTGTGTGCAGCTGAAGCCAGGATACTTCCAATGTGTTTTTCATGAAACCTGTATGTGCAAGTTTTGCCTTGTACTAACCAGCAGTGGTTTTAAAAGCCAAAGTTATAAATACGAAATATTAAAATGTTTCTGCATCACACTTCTCAAAGAACTTGTTTAATTTACAAGAATTTGCAGAACTCTCTAAGAAATTACTTTAAAATCTATTTCAAGGTGATTGCCATTTTCATAGAACATCTCTTTTCCTAATAACCTGAAAAACACATTTGTTGATTTGAAAAACATAAATATCATAGTGACTTGGAAAGCAGATCAGATGAAGGCAAACATCAGCACTAGCACCACAGAAACTGCTGAAATGCTTTGGTGTTTATTACGTGTTTCACTGCTGGAGCGGTCCAAGCCTTGCACGGGCTCCTCAAACTGAACCAGCTCAGGTGTCCAAAGTACACGAACGAACCCAGCTCACGTTTAATTTCACAATACAAATCCTCACGTTTGGTGTTCGCGGTTTTTAAGGGTTTCTTTCTTTTTACTCAGTGCACTTAGGAGAACGTCACCCTGCTAAGGGCAAGCAGACGAGCGAGGGCTCTGCGAGCTCCGAGCGGATCCCGGGCCCGCCGCGCTCCGCACGCGGCACCGGGTGGGTCCCACGAGGGAACTGCGGAGCCTCACCCGGGCACGGCCGGGAGGCGCCCCCGGGCACCGCGACGCCCTGAGCGGGGTCAGAAGGTGTGGTGCTGGTACCGGGCCTGCCGTGCCGTGCTGTCCCGGCCCTGCAATGGTTTGCTCGGCACGCCGGCGCTCGGCGGGCACACGGCCCAGGTGGAACGCGCTCCCGCGGCCCCGGCAGCACCGCACGGCCCGGCCGGGCCCGACCCTCACACCGCCCGGCCGCAGCCCCGCTCCCCGCCGCGGTACTCACCACCTCGAGCAGCTTCAGCCTGCCCAAGGTGCCCCGCAGGTAGTCCAGGTCGCAGCGCAGGCCGCCCAACCCGCGGCGCTGGCTGACGGGCTCCGTGGTGGGCTGGTAGGGGCTGCTGGCCGCCGAGATCATGGAGGCGCTGGACGCCTCGCCGTCGAAGCCTTCCAGGTCATCGCCGTTCCTCATGGTGCCGGTGCCGCCGGTGCCGCCGAGGGGTGGCCGCGGACTCCAGGCCGAGCGCCGCGCTCAGCTAAGGCAGATAGGGCTGCATGGCCGCCCTGCGCCCGCCTCAGGCGCAGCGGTGCGGGGAGTGCCCGGGCAGCATCGCGCGGAGCGGGGCCGCGCTGCGGTGCGGAGAGGCGCGGAGCGCTGCCCCGGTGCGGTGTAGAAAGGCGCGCAGGGTGCGCGGAGCGGAGCCGCACTGTCCCGGTGCGGAGCCGTGCCCCGGCCGGGGGCGCGCAGCCCTGAGCGNACGGCCCCACCTCGGCCGTCGCGGGGCCGGCTCGGAGCAGGCTACGGGACCTGCCCCGGGCTCACGGCCGAGGCCGAGCCCCTACGCTGACACTGCGCCCGAGCGGCTCTGGCAGCGGAAACCTCCGCGCCGTTCTTCCACGAGTGTTCTCTTTCGAAACATTGACGTTTTCCAAGGTAGCCTTGACTGGCTCTGAATCAGGTTTTGGGGGTACTTCTCCTTTTGCTATGTCACGACAAATAAGGACAAATTGCAACATAACCTGGCAAATCCAGGTGAGTGAAATGCAGCCAAGTTGGGTTTTTTTTTAACACAGCCATACTGCTGTGTACCACGGTGAAGTTCAAGTGTTCCGTATTGCATCCTGTGATCTGCCATGGTTATCAGCTAGGCTCTGATAGACCCGTGCTCCTGTTCTTGTCACTGATAGTCTACACTGTCGCCTGTTCCACATTACAGGACTTTAACACATTAACAATTCTAGCATCTTCCTCTGGCCTCCAAGAGTCTGACTGCTACAGTTCTTCTGTTTTCCATTAAGACTGTGGATTATCCACCTGGGGATTTCCTTTCCAGTTACCTATGTGTTCTACTTCATGTCTCCCTTTCAGTTCCCTTGAAACTCCTTTGATCCTTCTTTTCATAGGTTTTGCCCTGTACACGTGATTTTTAATTTCAAGATATTTTTCTTCTTTCTTTTGGCCTCTGAATAAACATCTCCAAAGAAGGAGGGGCAAGGAGAGAGAACCAGGGAAAGAGTCACCACTAACAGTCGTGGCTTGGTTACCTGGAGCTGCAGCTGGCTGTGCAAAGTCCTTCCACAGCTTCTCTGCTACACCTTGTGTAGTAGGGTGAGGCTGATATTCTCAAACAAGGTGAAGAGTTGGGAGATATGTAAAAGAAAATCATTGCCCTTTGGTGAAGGGTGAACAGCAGGGAAAGAAAAAAATAAGAAAACATGAGCAAAGCATGGACAAAGAGGGTAACTCTTGCTTGGGTCACAGAACCTGGACTAACAATAGGAAATCACGTAAGGGGAAAATCCTGCTATGGCACAGGGCTGGACTAATAGGCGTTTACAGTCTCTTATTTCAGTTCTTATGTATAACTCTGGGGAAATCAGAACTCTCACAAAGCTCCTTTTCTTGCAGGAAGCATCACGAGTATGTGGTTATCATTTAGGAGAGCGTCTCTGGATTGTAACTGAAGGCTCCATGGCTGTTTCAGGAACACAGGTTATGCATATTTACCTGCAGAGGTAAATATTTATTTTGAAGGACTGCTGTTGCAGTTCTGGAAAACTCTCTTGAGCAAAACAAGGAAAACATTTCTGAAAGATCCAGTGAGTATTATTTTGGTCAACCTTTTGCAGTTCTAACCAAAACACATCAGTGTGTTGAAAGAGAATCTAAAGGTGTGTTGAAGAAGGACAAAGGGGGAAGATGGTTGAGTGGTTTAGCAAAAGGTGAGATGGTAGGAGATCTTTATTCTGGCTGTTTGTTTAGTTCCTCCAGGACACCCTTCTGCAAACTTCTTAATAACTTCCTTCTCTCCTGGAGTGGAGGACATGAAGTGTAAATGTCTTGAAATCATGAGAGCAGTTTGGGGGTGGTGGGAAGTGCGAACACACCGAACCCCTCTGGTTTTGGGCAGCCAATTCCTGGGGTAGGGAGAGCACAGCGAGCGAGCTCTGCTCCAGCAGGGTGTTCTGGGGCAAGAGGAGGGCTGGTCCCAGCTCGTGCTGAGTGTCCCAGCTCCTGAATGTCCCAGCTCCCAGGGCACAGCCTTGCCAGGAGTGCCCACACCCAGCCCAGGCTGTGCTGGGATCCCTGGTATGCTCCTGGATGGGTGGGTGGGCTGGACTGACTTGGCAAGGCCAGCTGAGGCTGCTGCCAACATTTAACAAAGGAATCCTTTACACGCATTCTTGCCTGATGTGGCACCTTTTCAGCTCTGCAGCACGGGAAGAAAAAAAATGTCTACGTTTAATATGTAAATAGAAGTAGTGATCCAGGAAAAAGGTCACTGCATTCATCTCCGCGGATCAGATCGTTCTCAGATAACTTTGGCTTTTCGAGTTTCCAGCACAGCCTGTCATTCCATTGTGTGCCTGCTCACGGGGACCAGGAAAATGGGGAACTGGGTCAGCGATCAGCGCTCAGGACACCACCGTAGTATCGAGCTAATCAGATCAGGGAATTAATCACCGAGTTCTTCACATCCAGCTAAAATGCGACTGAAGAGTGAAAACAAGGAAGAAGCAGCACTGAGGGAAAAACCAAGTATGCTATTCATAGACACTGTAATTAAATGATCTGTTTGTTACAGAACAGTTAGGTCAGCTTTGACAGAATTAAAAACTCCCCATGAGAAAGAATCTCCAGGACACTGGTCATAAATTAAAACCAGCTGGTGAGTTAGGTGTGAAAAGCAGTTGAAAGAGAATCTTAAATATTCTCAGTGAACAAACTGAACAAAGAGATCCTCATCTCTCAACCTTCATCTCAGCTATTCCTACAACCTCTCATAAACTTGTGAACCAATTGTGGGCTCTTTTCATTAAGCACATTTAAATGCTATTTCCAAGATTAAAACTGTGATTCTATTCCAGCAGAATAGGAATATCAATTTAAACCAGATTTTTAAAGTGCATTTATGTAGTTTAAACACACTTAAAAGTATTTTAATGCTTAAACATAAAATTTTGTAGATCTGAATGGTGCTTATTAGGAATGGTGCTTTAATGCAGTTGAGAGTGTAAAAGGCATTAGAATCCTAACAGGAACGTTACATCTGTGCAAGTACCTGAAAAGAGCTGAGAGGTTCTTTAAGAAAAGGCTCCACTATTTCCATGTGACCTACCAAAGGGAAGGAGCACTGGTATGCTGCCAAATTCCAGGAGAGCTGAGCAGTGATTAGAGTTTAACTTTGGCATCAGACAGGAGGCTTTTTTTCTCCTTGAAATTCTCAATGTTAAAAGTGCTGAAGCTTTTTCTCAGCTTTTCAGTTGGGGGAAAAGAAAAAAGCCAAGCCCCACCCTCAAAAGCTAATAAAGAACTTGCTTTAGGAAAACATCTGGTAGCTTTGATGCCTCAGTGCAGGGAATTGTGCATTTTCTCAGTGTGGGAGTGTGGTGTGCGCACTGGTTCTGAAGCCATGAGCAGCATGGGAGGTGGGCAAATAATTTTGCCGAGTCAGAAGTAGGAATTAATACAAGAAAAAGAAACTGCAAGTTCTGGCACAGACTTTTAAGTGGAAGGAAAACTGTCTGGGATGGTGGGGAGTTGTGAGGTCAGTTCTCTGTAATGCTGCTGAACAGTGTGACAATCCCATGTCACCACATCCTGCCACAGCTGGGCACTGCAGCCTCCCAGCAGGACACCACCAGGAAAGGCACCTCAGGAACAGTGAGGAGACCTGGATTCCACAGCTGGAAGTCAAAAACCAGTCCTACCATCTGAGGAAAGGGGTCAAAGCACAGCCCTGCCAGCTGAGGAAAGTTCAGAGAGAAGCAGAGAGGAGAACAGAAAGAAGCTGAGATGAAGGGCAGCCTCTAAGAGCTTCTTGCAAGTTCCACTGGCTGAGAGCACCATGCCCATTTGGCCAGGGTCTCTTGGGCACACACCACAGGACAGTGAGGGACTCCTGGGCTTTTCATCTGGTTAAAAAAGTGCAGCTTCAGTAGCCAAAAGTGGTAGTGAGTCCTACTCCTCTCCTCAGCTACAACATTAGCCATGCAGACTTTCACCACCTCCGCCTGGATTCCAGCCCTGAGGCTGGAAAACAAAACAGAGCAGCCCTGGAGCCCCTGAGGCTTCAGCCACTGGGGACAGTCCCCAGCCCCAGGGGTGCCACCAGCTCTCATAGCTGGGACCAGAGGCAGCAGCTGCTGAAGTCCCCACAGGACCCTGCCAAGGAACTGTACAGGATTAAGGGGACAGGTAAAAGTGTCACTGCTGAAACTTCACCATCACTATCAGGAAAAAGTGTTTCCCTTACCAAGAAAGGCAGTGCTGCCAAACGATCAGTCAGACCCTTACCTTGCAGACAGGAACACACAGGACTTCATGTGCCTTTAAGAATGACCGATTCACAGAAACTTTTTTTTTTTTTTTNGATTAGGGACTGACATCTCATTCTGTATCATCTACTGGGCCAGTTTGGTAGTGAATGAAGAAGTCACTTGCTCCTTTCACCTCCAAAAACTTCTAAGAGCATCTGCAATCTGCAAGTGCCAGAGAGGGGTTACCATGCAGCCACAGCTGGGCTAAAGGGCAGCAGAGATTCTACAGAGCAGAAGGTGAAATGCATTTCTATAAAAAAGAGAAGCAAAATGCCAGATTCTTAAGAAAAGTGCCAGCAGACCTTTAATGGTGCTGGGAACCAGCCAAGACTGCGAGTTATATTTCTTTTGAAAGAATCCTGTATAATGAAGCACACTGAAAAAACATGCAGAGAGACTGACAGCAGTGTTTATTTTATTCATGGCACTACATTTGTCCAGGGAACTGAGGGGAAAAAAAGCCCTAGACTGAGGTGGTGGTCTTCCAATAACACCATAAAATCACACAGACCTAGAGCAGAAGGCCAGAAAATTCTTGTTCCCTCTGCATGGACATGGGGATGCTGCCCCTGCAACATCAGTAGTTTTATAGCAAGTGATGGAGCACGCAGGGTACAGCAGACCTTGGAGGGAAAGAGCCGGAGTTTATTTTTTGAGGATGTGGGAAGCTGAAGGGAAGGATGAAAAAACTGTATAAACTATGTTTTATAAGAAGAGTTTTAAAGGTCCCTTAGCAGGCTTAAAAAAAAAGATGAAGTACACTCACTACATTCTTTCTTTCCATGGACGGAATGGGCCAGTGAAAACAACTGACCTCAACTGTTTGAACCCTGTGTGTGTTGTTATGCAACAACCCAGCCAGTCCCCTGCACTTCTCCTGGGGAACTGCACGTGGTAGAGAAGTTCATTCTTTAATTACCCTCCTGAATTTGTTTTACTTACAGCTAACCTGCAGCTGATTGCTAACATCAGCAACCATAACAGCAGTTCAAAGAATATTCCCTTTTGCAACAGCACCTAATTTCTCCATAGATAGAACTCTGTATTCAGCTCATCTGGCTCATTCCTTCACAGAGTATTTCTTTGGTTACATGGGTCTTATACATGGAAGGGAAAGTTTTGGCTTTTTTGCTTTTTTTCAACAGGAAAAATAATTTCAAGTCTTCCATCACTGGCTATAAACCCAAGGCAGGCATATGGCCCCAGCTCTCCACAGCCATACACAGAGGAACTAATAAATCTTGATTCCTTGCAGGCTTGTCTTCTCTTCCCACCTTCCCCACCTCACCCCTCCCACCGAGGCCACTGCCCCAGCCCCCTCCCCAGGGTCCCCTTGCACAGGAGGCAGCTTAGTTCTTATTTCTGTCCTCCAACTACTGCTCGAGAGAAGGAAGCCAGCGCTGCGCCAGGTTCCGTGTGTGCAGACCACAGATTTTTGTTTGGCTGGGCTTGTCTAGGAACCAGCCAAACTTCCTTGGCAATCCCTGCCTAAAGCAGAGGAAATCTTTGGATTTATCCTCTCCACCAAGCCCTTAATTTTCATGCAACTAGGATTAAGTCGGCTGTCTGCGAGATCTTTCTTGTCACTGAAACTGGCCAGAATATTTAAGATATTTTTGAGGAGGGGGTAGAACAGGACAGAGCACAAATGCAAAAGCAGTGGAAACAGTGCTAAAAATATTTCAAATATGACAGCATTCTCTTAATAGTTGAGTTGTACTTCTGTTCAGCTGAAAGATGACTTGGGAGAGATTTTGACAGGATTTTGCTGTTTTAAGTATTTCAGCTCCTGCCAGTTTCTCTGGCAGTTTCTCATCATTGCAAGATACTGGTCAAAACACTCTGATTCAGCCAGTTAAGCACAGCTAATTACAGTCACCTACTGACAATCCAGTGTTGTCCTGGGGCATGTATGCTCTTCCCAGGAAAACAAACCTGGGAGTAACAATTCAGGTTCACAGCATAAACAAATGCCAGCATTAATTCAGTAGCCCCCATCTCTTGCACAGATCAAAGGCTGATATTCCATTGCTTGTTTCCAAACCAGCGCATCACTACAGGAGCTCCCAACTCTTACCAAAGCTTGAGCCCAGCTGTGGAGGTCAGGCTCCATCACTGACCTCCGCAACTGAGCGAGGAAGAGCCACTTGTGGGTTTGGTTGGAAGTGCCCAGAGCTCTCCCTCCAGGACTTCTGCCTTTGTTTTGCATTCAAGAGATTTTCTGTGCAGTGACTGGTCTTTAATGAAATGGAATTCCCTCCTACTTCTCCCTCTCTGCTTGTACGCACAGTAACTGAACTCTTTCAGAAAGTCAGAAAATTTGGAACATCTTCACTTCCTAATAATCTCCAGAGCATCATCAGTATACCAAGTCCTTCGTGGGTAGTCATTTTTCTCCTCTGGAAAAGAGAGGTTTTAATTTGCTGCCCCCAGGACACAGCACTGTCCTGCAGTCCCTCTCACTGAGGCCATTATTATATATGGGTATAATTCGTGCAGTTTTGGTGTGCATGAAATAAGCTGTGTTGGTAGAAATTCTTAGGAATTTAAAATAGAAATATAAAATCTGAGCTGAAGGAACTTGCTAAATTAGGCTGCCGAGAACTGAAAAGGCACCTAATTAGCATCTCAGCAAGACCACACCAACTCAGGACAATAGTTTACAGATCGATCATCAGAGCACACCCAAGCCAGAACGTGACCGTGACCAGGGAAAGCAGATTTCGCAATACAAAAACCCACCACCCCCGAGCTCAGCACCAGCACGGAGGGACGGATGACGTGACTGCAGGGAGATGTGCTTCATTTGCACACGAGAAATTGAGCCACCACAGTAATCGTTCATCTTTCAGAACACACCTGGACAATATACAGAGCCATGATCAACCACCAGTGATCATCGCAGACTGGGAACAGTTTCTCCATGAAGGATAACTGCATGAATATGCAGTCCACAGTAAAGACTACGGCTTAAGGCTAAATAAAGGATATAAAAACGTGCTGCACCGGGACACTGGTGTGAAAACAGAGGGGGACTCTGACGCTGTCAGGCCACTGTTTCACCCAGAGCCGGATCCCCAGGACCGCTCTGTTTCCTAGACTTGTGGCTGTTATGACCAAGTTGCAGTCGGGACTTTTTTGGACTCTAAATTTTTATTGCGATTGCGTAATAAATTTCTGTTATTAATTATGGAATTGGCTTGGTCATAATTCCATCTATAACACCATGGACAACACACAGAGTAGATCTGATCTCAGCAGCCCTCTCCATCCATCCATCCATCCATCCATCCATCCATCCATCCATCCATCCATCCATCCATCATTTCTCAGTGGTCTCACTCCCTCTGTTCTGTCAATTAAGTCCATTCCACTCCCTCTCTAAAAGGCAAGTCCTTGGCTTTTGGAATGCTGTCAGACTGGTCAGGTGAGTGCCAGAGATCTACAGTGACATTTTCCTTTCTTCACCTTCAGTATTTCACTGCACATGCTTGCAGTAGTTGCAAGTCCATTTCTGGCATGTTTTGAGGGATTGTTTTGGGCAAGCCCAAGTTAAAGATGACATTTTTATGTCGTAAAGCTACACACAAAACATTTGTACTGAAAACTCAAAGGCAACTTGTGCAAGCTAATTCAGCTTTCTTGTGGACAGATACAGCTGTTGGCTTTCAGTGCAGGACACTGCTATTTCAGCTTTTGTTCTGAAAGAAACAAACCAGTCACACCAGTGTCAATTTAATCAACTCAAAATCAGAAAGGAGAACAGCTTAACTCATATTAACAAAATTCACAGAACTGAATCGCTTTTCTTTGGGAAAAAATCAGCAGCTCACTCTTTGGAAGTGTCCTATAGGTTACAATATAAAGATATATTCTGTTCCCATCCTTAAGAGCTGGTGAAACCAGGAGGGGCATTGTTTTTTCCTTATCTCCTGTTAATGGGCCCATCAATGCCTTTCCACATGACTCAGAGATAACGCCCTCCAGGAGCCATTTCTGTTTAACGGACCCACCACATGACTCACAGAATGATAACAGCCCATTGTGAGCTGCTCCGCCCAGGGAGGAGGAGCTAAGCATCCCCACCTGGATATAATCTGGGTTTTGGGACACAACAAGCAGCCTTTCCACTGGTTCCCAAGAGGAACAGCTGGGGTTTTCCACTGGACCTTCAGAGGAAGACTACATCCTTCTACAGGATCACTGCTCTGACAGAACCACATCTGTCACTCCAGGAGGACTGCAGCCATTCCAATTGGGACTGCTACCAACACCCTGACAAAAGGGTGTCAGGTTGTATTCTGACTCTGTCAGTGGTTTTTCTTTTGTATTATTGCATGTATTTTGGTTTTTTTCCCTTTTCCTAATAAATTGTATTTCTGACTTAAGAGTCTCTCACTGGTTTTGCTTTCAAACCAGAACAGGAAGATCCTTGCCTTTTGCCAGTGCCTTTGTAGGCATATCCAGTATTGTTACCTTCAGGCACCAGTCCTACGCCTGTCACCTCCTGGGCTTGGAATATTTGAGCTCCAGAAACATTCAGCAAAACATAATTGTAATTAAGTGTCAGGGAAAGGGGAGTGAGGGATCTTTTCCTTCAGATATAGTGTTACTACTCGTAGTGTTGGTTCTGCTGCACAAAGTCTGCTACCAAAGGCAACAGAGAAAATGAATTGCTTCCCTTGGTTCTGACATCATCTCACAGACCTCCTGCATGTAATTACTAATGTGCTTCCCATAAAGCCCTCCAGGAACCCACAGCCTGGAGCTCTGACTCCTGGAACAAACACAGCTCTTTCAGAGGGTGACAGTGCTCCATATCCACTCACACTGCCAGGTCACACCGCTGGCATCAGTCACTGCTGGCCATGGCAGCACCATGCTCCTGGGGCACTGCTGCACTCGGCATGAGCCACGGCTTTGGTGCTGGATACTGCAACATGTCTGTGGTGCTGATACTGCAGGCCTTTTTATTCTTTCAAGACAGGTGAAGCAGAATTAGGTGCCCTATCCTTCAGGTTTTTGGAGGCATGCCTGATTTGGAAGCATTATAACAGCATATTTGTACTACCACTTGTGAAGAACTTCATTTGAGAAAATTCCTTGAGCTTTTTTCTAAACATTTGAATTTCACTGAGGTACATGTGGAAGCAGAGATTGCTTCCTTTCACTCTTCCAGGGAGCAGAAATCCCACTCAATCCCATCCTGTGCTCAATTGCAGCCTGCAGTGCCCATTCCGTGGAACTGCTGATAAACCACTTACAGGGGGTGCAGGAATCTCACAGGAGCCAGCGGTGTCCCAAAGCAGCAGCTCAGACTGTTGGCTTTTGTGATTATTTGTGCTTGTTGTCTTCTCCACACAATCTGAGTGGGTCAGTGAAGGAGAAGTTCATTATTACAAAGGCTGTAGCATGTCAGGCTGGAATTTTAATGTCAATTCATTGAAGGGAAACTGAATTCCAGCAAGAGTGCCTTTGGAATTAAACTGTGTTCTATCCTATGAATGTATTATTTATTTTTAAATGAAAAAGACCATATAACAGACAATTTTGGGTTTGGTACCAAACAGTCCATTCAGCTCTAAACACATACCCAGACAACAGAGTCTCCTTCAGGTCATTGGTAACAACCTCTTAAACCCCAGCTTCTCCTATGCAGGTATTTTGAACTGCAATGACTCAGAAATTCACTGTTTTGTTTAAGCAGTGGCTCTTACCTGAGCAGTTCATTCTCTAACAAAACCCTGCCACACCTGAAAAGCCAGAGGGGTTAATGCCATCATTTGGAACAGCACAGGCAGTGAAAGACTCCTCTTCTAAGAGCAGCTTAGAAAGCTTAAAGCAGCCTTAGAGCAGCCTTCAGAAAGATTTTTCTGCACCAAAGCCTTATTATCCCAATTTTTTTCCCCTAACTTGGGGACATTTTGCTTTGAAAAAAAAAAAATTACAGTTGAAGAGCAGCAAAGTAAATGTAAGAGTTAGAAGAAGTTCTTCCACTTCCATCCACTGTCACCATATTTCCGAAGTCACTTTCAACTTCACCTCATCTGAAGTCTTCACTTGGTTTTCTCCCAAACTAATATCATATCATATATCATAAATATAATTATCTTCATATACTCAAAAAACATTTTCTAAAGCCCATCTTGAAGGGCTAAAATTGATTATTCACAATAATGAGCTAATGAAAACATGGCGATTCTAAAATGATAATTGTTTCATGGCCTCATAAGGATTCCCTTCTGAAGAAATTATATTTCAGAAAGCCAAAGCTTAGCTGATTTATATTTCAGAGGCAGGATGACTCAACAAACATTCATACCTTGAGCTTCAATCTATGCAGGGGAACAGAGGTATCCAGTTAATATGAAATGAACTGGATACCTGAAACAAACAATGAAAACCAGCAGCAGAATCCTAATTAAATGCCCACTCCTTCTCTGCTTACTGGGAAGCTCTTCTTACACCCAGCCAAGTGAGAACACTTGACTATTGGCAGAGAAGAGGAATTTTCAACACTCCAGCAATTCACTCCTTAAACTTCCCATAGCCTGGATTTGAATCCTGCTAATTCAGGATCAGTCCTGTGCTTGGGAACAGTATTCCACAAAATATATCTGAAGCTGGTGAAGCGCACAGCTGTCTCCCCAGCCCCATGAAATACATTATTTTGTACCAAAGCAGTAGTGCTGTGAGCTGCCACAAGCGCAGCTCTGCTCCACTGGCACAGGACACAGATCCCAGCTCCAGAGGACTGGCACTGGCAGGAGCTGGGCCAAGCCCCTGCCTGGCAGCTGTCACTAACCCAGGGACACAGCTCACAGCCAACCTGCTCCTCCTGCTCACAGAGCTCACCCACAACCTGCTCCCACACAAACAGCTCCAGGAGGGCATCTCCCAGACAAAAGCACAGCAGAAAGCAGTCTGGATTCATGTTTATTGAAGCCAGTAATTAAAGACGTCCTCGTTTTGCCAGCACTAGAAAGCAAGGTTCCACATGACTGCATACTGCACCTGGTTAAAGCCATACAAGTGGACTAAGGTTTGTTTCATACATTTGCAGTCCTAATTGTAAGTTGGAAGAAAAACCAGTAAACTTAGTATACAGGACAGTGAACTTTCATTTACAGCATGTATATTGTTAAGTTCACAATGTACAGAGCAGTCACTTTCAACATAGTTAAATTAAATAAAATATGAAATTCTGTTCAGTTTAAACAGGGTTGGTTTTTTTTTTTTTGATGCCAATAAAAAAAGTGCAAACTTAAAATCAAGCAGCATAACCACAGCATTTTCATGGAGGGCCAATCTTTAAAGTTTTCTACTTGCTTCAAGTTGAATGCTTTCATCTTTTGTTTTCTTAGTTTAAACATGAACAGTAGATGCAGTCACTATAATGCATATAAATATAGGCATATAATAGTTTAAACAGTCTACCATACAAGTGTATCTGCAAATAAAATGAAGTTTCACTTGAAATTGTAAAGGCTGTTTGCATTTGGCCTTTGGTTCCAATGCTTGAAGACACCAGAGTAACAACTGTGCAGCTCACCAAAGCCAGCAGACTTTGGCACCCACAGGATGCTACATTACACCTCTCTTCAGTAAGCTAGGAGCATTCACTTGCAATTAGAAACTGGAAATCTGTCCCTGTTTTGTCTTTCTTCAAACTGGTAAGTTATGACACAGTAACAGTTTTGATCAGTTTTAGTATACTCAACATTTTTATACATCTGGAAAATACTTCAATTGTAAGTTTTAGCCATATTGCTAGAAAAGTGCGTATCAGGTTAGATGACAAAAAAGGCAGTTTCAGATTGAAGTTTTCAAACTATGCCATTATAATCACACACTTAGTTTTCCTGTCCAATTTTTGATGGTTTAGTCTCCAATCTCACTTCTCAGTGTCAGGAGGACAGTGTGTAATTACTTCTGGTGTGGTAACTTGCAACTGGCACCCATTACACCAGAAAGTGCATCCACATCACCATCAGCCACAGTCTTCGTCTAACTGTTATCTAGACAACTGTATAACTTCAGGTCACACCATTTCTTAAAAAAGTAAATTAAAAAAAAAAAAAAACAGAAACAAAAAAAAAACAACCTGGCACAAGTAACATACTCATGATAATGTTTGTCAAAGAGGCAAGTAAATACTCTTAGCTTTCTAGATGTCCAGACAGACTCACATGAACAGCCTCTTGCTGTAATATAGGAGTTGAGGTTAACACCCAGCACTGTGTTAGTGGTCAGTCTAATTCTGTATCTTTGAGTAATAATATATATTAGGGAAGTTATATCCAGACATCAGATTTAGTACAACAAGTTCATATCAATAAAAAGTAAACTCTGTATAATTCAAATTGTGGTTTTTCCCTTCAGCATTAAGAGCACAGAATATGCTTGGTATTTTTAATTTCTGGTAGTGTGTCCATGTAAAACAAGCATACCGTGTATAAAATCAAAGTGCCATTTCAGTAACCACTGCAGCTGTGTTTGTTTGTACAGAATGAGGGTTTATGTGACCATGGACAGGGCTCCCTTAAAGCAACGGGAACAACCACAACCCATCTTTCCAAATGAAATGCTACATGAAAGAAAACACAAAACAACTTCTTCAGGATGTCCATCGTGTACACATTCATACTTTTTAGGTTACCTTCAGAATTGGAGTTGGCTGCACCTGCAGCAGATGTTGTTGGAACTAGGGCCTTGAAAGTTTTTTTTAAAAACCTCCATAGGTGTAAGGCAGGAATCCATTTTAGCTTGATAGCTAATATTTAGTTACAAAAAAATAAGAAAGAAAAATACTGAGAGTGTTCTGTAGCACATTTCATTATGGGAAAATGATCTGTCACCCACCATTCTTCATAGGCCAGCCTCTTGGCATAAAAAAGGCAGAAGCTATCAGAAAACAGGATTTAAAATTAAATACAAATTGCCAAACTATTGTTTTTCAAATAAAACCAAACAGTGACTGTTTGTACTACAGTGCACAATAAGTTCAAGCACCTTCTAAAGACACATCACATACTGTGCCAGGCACTTGGAGCTAAATAAGTTTAGTTTCTCCCTTTGTCAGCTACACCAGAAAGGGCATCCACACTCTTAAGACTTCTTTAAAAACTAAAACAAGATTTATAACAAGAATAAACTCCCATGGTTCTTAGTGTTTGGCCTGGAATTCTCCAATGTAAAGTAATCTTTTAAAAACAGTGACTATTTACCCCCTGTGAAACACAGGATTTGACAACATTGCTCCTCTCCAGTCAATCCAACATTCTGGTTTCTCGCTGTCCCAAATCCATTTCCCTTTTTAGGGCTCCATTCCCCACCTTGGCTTCTTTCCCCCAGTTAATGCTGTTCCACCACTCCACCAATGCATCGCAAACATACAAGTAGCCAATTCCAGAAACTCTGAAAGAGGGTTTCAGTTCTCTTTCTTGCCTCGTGTGCAGTCAGTAGTACTTTTAAGAGAATTCTCCATTTTGCTTCTCTGTGTTCTTCACAACAGGAAATGCAGCTGCACCTGCTTTACCTCCAAACCAAAATAATTGCCCTATATAAACTCTAAATGGTTATCTTATACAGAGGGATTTTATATGCAAACTTCCTGAATGTGCACTTTTTACTGGGACAAGGCAATGATGTAGTAAGCTCATTTCCCCTGCCCCAAGAAAACTGATAGCATCTGCCATAGCAGAAAATTCCTGGTCTTATCAGATCACTATACATAGTTATTTGGTCATTTACATCTGCATTGTTCTGCCCATCAAGCCTCGTTCTCTGTTGGAGGAGAGTTTGTTGTTACCATGGGGTCAGGCTTGCGAGTGATCCTGTCCAGCTCCTCCTGAGCATTTGCCAAAACTGTCTTTTGTCCTGGAGAGAAAAAGAACACAAAGCAATTGAGTTTCAATTAAATGTTTTAATGAAGAAGCACAAGTGTTAAATAAATCACCTTTAGATGACAATATATTATTTATTTCTCATTATTTTGCCACCTTCCCAAGGCCACAGAGCCTGGCACAATGCAGGGTATTTTTTGTGTAAAAACTGATACTCAGGTTTGATTCACTGTAAAGAGATGAAAAGCTGAACTACACAGCAGGAAAAAGCACAACACCACCAGTGATATGTTTATAGCAACTAATATTTAAAAAAAAAACACCCTATATTTAGAATCTTCCATAAAAATCAATTATACACAATTCTATTATTGGCATTGATAGCAAGGACGTTATTTAAACCCAACTTTTAAGCACAAGGTATGTAGGACACCTGCTAAAAAAAGAAATCCCATTTATTTGGTCACACTTGTACCCACTGCATTTGAATATGAAACAAGTAACGGGAAGAACTCTCATATCTGCAGCCAAGGCTTCTCTTAAAAAGGGGACAGGAATTGCATACTCATGTAATATCTGCAAGCAGGCATTTCAAAGCATTTCTTCAATTGGAACCAGACACACTGAAGTATTTAATGGAAAGGGATATCTTACATTGTTATATTAGACTCAAAACTTTTTAACAATTCCCTAACTGAACCATCAGCTTAC
Organism: Ploceus nigricollis; assembly: GCA_013399945.1. NCBI lineage: Eukaryota > Metazoa > Chordata > Aves > Passeriformes > Ploceidae > Ploceus > Ploceus nigricollis. Next base: position 451,327 of record VXBC01011547.1, read on the forward strand.
TTCAGTGTTTCTGAAAATTATAAACCCACAGACAAATTCATCACCAAAATTGGAACAATATATCCTAATGCATGGAGCATACAAGCATTTAAGATTAAAAAGCTATATTTTTAGACAAAAAGTAGATTATATAACCATGTACAGCTTCCTTACATAGCCAAAGAATTTAACAAGCATCTGTTTTCCAGCTCAAATGTGTGTGAAATATTAGGTGGATTTTTTCCAGGGTACATGCTGAAAACATTAAGAAGGCAAGATTTGATTGGTAGAGATTCAAGTGTTTTTTTCCAAAGTACAAATACATAACCAAGTTAAAAGGTTACCTTTAATCAATAGGAAGGTTTTAGACCTAAGCACTAGTCATAAGCCACAGCACTCTACACAGCATCTACTCAAAGTAGGAGTATTTAAGTAAAAGTTAGGCGTTAGTACAATAATTAATGTACTGTAACAGAACTTAAAATACAAAACACTTCACGTGTAGACTAATGGCACCTGGGAGTTTAAAAAGCCTAAAACCCTGAAACGATAAAGGCCACACAAAATCCTCACTTAAACAAGAGCAGATCTAAACAAAAACTATGACTTTGTTTCTTATGCTGGATGAACTGGCTCCTTAGGGTTCCAAAACAACCCCAAGCAGTGTCCTGCAAATACCTCCTGTGGACAGGAAAAACTCTCCCAACGCAGGGGAACACACTCCCCTTTACCACCACGGGGAGCGCCTTCCAAAGGAGAAGAAATACAGGGAGCTGTTTTTAAGAAAATAAGAGTTTCCCCTCAATTATGAATGAGAGTGACACTTGCTTTCAGTTTCCCTACAAATTTGTTGAGGAGAGATGGCCTCATTCAGTGAGATGTGTTCTGGACAATTACATGCCCCCAGTCCTGTACAATTAATTCTGCTTGCTAGATCAGAGTGAGAGCAGGGAACCTGAGTTCTCTATCCTCTGTACAGGAATAGAGAAGGAAGGCAGCCTTAGAATTTGCAAGAATCTTCTTGTGAATATAAATGAAATAACTGTGTGATTATAGAAGTTCAGATGTAGAGAAATAATCCACCACAGAAATAACCAATTGAAGTTTTTTGAAGTATCACGGTCTAGACATCAAAGAGAGTCCAGAAACAAAGGCAAACAAGAAGCACTGCACAGCAGGAAAAATGGACACGACACTGCCCAGAAGAGAGATTTTTCTTAGGTAAGAATTGTCACAGTAAGCCAATCCATCAATGAGGCTGATCAGTATTGTTGAGACCCTCAATGTCATTCTCATCCTGGGACAGAATCTCAACATTTCAACCTCAGGCTATTCCTAGCTATGAGAGAAACAGATGGTCTCTCTAAAGCTAAATATTTTTGTCATCAACCTTCTGAAAATGTCAGGCTCTTTAAACAGTTTAGACATTTGAAATGCTTACAAAGATAATTTTAGCACATTTACTCGCACAGAGGATGCTGCTGGAAATAATGCTTTCTCAAAGATGTTCTGCTCAACTCTTCCACAAAAGAACACGTCATCTCTTCTGCTCTCACCAACACCAGGTACCTCACAAACCCAACAAGAGCTTTTCAGGGAGCAGCATGAAGAGCCCTTACCTTCTCAGCACAGTTTAATGTTACACTGATTCATGTAAGGTGTGAGCACAGCAGGTGACAAGAACAGGCATCTTCTCCTGTGAGTGAAAGCCAACCGTTCTGCTCCCAAAGCCAGGAAAGGAATAGGAGCTGCCAACTCAATGTAGCCAAGAAAAACCAACCTTGAGATCATTCAGAAGAAGCACTTCCACCCAAGAAAGAGAACTGCTGCAGCAGGCACTACAACGAGGTAGATCTGCAGGGCTCAGTACAATATCATTCTTGTTCAGGACAAGAATAAGCCAATGATGGGAACTAATCAAGAAATTAGTGGGGAAAACAGAGCTCAGCCTCTAGCAGGAGACCAGAACAGAACTTGTCTAATTTAGTCTATCAAAATCAAAGAAGTTAAGGAAGGATGTATGACTGCTGTCTCTACATGTTTCAGGACAGAAATTATCTGTTCCAATTAGAAGTTAATGCTGACACAAGGAAAAAAAAAAAAAAGCAAAAAAAAGCTTGTTATCTTTGAAAAGTCCTGGAAGGCACAGAGTGTTCTAGAAGAGTACAGCCCATTATAGACTAGTTTAGCAGTTTTTCCAGAAAATGCAGTTGTTTTAGGTGCTTAGAACAGCCTAACAGCCCAACAACCAACAGGGTATGTCCCGAAAAGTTCTGCCAAGCCACCCACATTTCTATGAAAGGATAACAGGTCCCGTGGAGAAGGGAGAAGTGGTCGATATCACATCTCACATCACCTTCACAGAAATAAACTTTAAAAAAAAAAGCCTTGATATTTCAGAGAAAATTAATGGATTTTAATTCATAAAATTATCCATTAGTTATCCATAGCACTGGTCAGTACTTTTATTCAGCAATCTACCCTGTCCCGGTGTTGAAGAGAGCAGATATGTAAGTAAGTGTGCCTGAAGAGACAACAAAGGATTTGGAAAGATAGGATTGGGGAAAAATTATTTACATAAGTTACCAAAGCAGTGCATGATGACAGAATGGAAAACAATGATCAAGCAAATGCACAAGCTTTTGAAATACTGTATTTGATACAGACTAGAAACCCTCCTACCAGGTGGCAGAAAATGTATTAAACTGGCTGAATTGTTATAAAAAGTCCTGCTCAGTGTCACACAGATGAAATCAACCCCGTGTCCCCCTGAGAGATGTGAACAGAACACATCTGTAGCACAGATCAGCTCACCCCTTCTCAAGGCAGGCAGGGCCTTGTCTGCCACCCCCAGCTGTTTCTGAGCACAAAGCAAATGGGGTGAGCAGAGTGCCAGGGGGAGAAAACTGTCACAGCCAAACAACACGGCCTGAACACAAATCTGTTCTTGCAGGCCACACACAAGTCACAGGCAAAGGGGAACAGCTTTCAAACCCAAACACTGCTGCAAACACAAAGGGGCTACACTGAGCTCCATTGCCACCCAAAGAAGACCAAGAGTACTGGGATTCAAAAACACTGGGCAAGGGAAAAAAGTAACTGAGAAGTTAAGTACTGACTGGAATAGGCTTACTCGAAAGGTGACATTACAGCTTTTATTTTTGAATTTGTTTGATTTTTAATCACTACTCCGGTACTCCCTGACTTTGCTTCAGATAGAAAGCATGGATGAAATAACACCTAAAAATATTTCCAGTTCTATTTCTATAAAAGTTATTTTGACTTTGTGAGTAAAACGTGAGGCTGCATTTGATGAAGGAGGGGACATCTTTCAGTGTTTAACTGAAGAGGGCATTCTGGATTATGAAAGAATTAGTTCAACATTTTTATAACATGGAAACAATATTATCATGGAAATAATATATAATACAAATCCCTTTTGTTATCTTCATAATAATTAAATTTAATAAAGACAAAATTACAGGATTCATCATGCTGAAACAAAACACACAAAAATCACACCTGACTTGCTCTAAGTCCAATCCTAGGCATTTTTGAGCTTTTAGAACATGAAATGTCTATAAACCTTATATATAAACCTTCCCAATTAAAAAGAAATTTAAAAATACCCAGACTTCAACTGCCTTGGTTCTCTGACTGACAGAACCATCAGCGTGGATGGGAGCAGATATTTCTCATTTCCAGTTCAGAATGTCTGGGCCTTACCTTCCCCTCTCAGCATGAGGAACTGTGGGTTTGGCATCACCATTAACATCCACAAGATTGCAGAAGCTTGGGATCAGAAGTAGTGTATCTATCAATAATTTAATAGTAAAAGAATTCTGAAAGGAAAGCTCCTGAACATTCAGTGTGATGGGAATGCCAGTATTGAACAGAAACAGTCAAAGAATCAGAGCAGTAAATTCCATCTGTCAGGTGGACAATGCATTTTGCACCACCAAGGTCTGGGTAGGTACCAACCACTCTGACAGGTTTCTTTCATTTTCACTGAACTGCTGCATTATTTATCAGCAAGGATCTCCCACAGTGCAGTCACAGCACACACACAGAAGGCACCCATTTGTCAGTGTTACTAGCTGTGTTGGATCGCAATAAAATACTAAATAATTAATGAGTGAACAACTTCAAGCTGTCACAAGCAGTGATTCATTTCAGCTTGAACTCGGGAGATTTCAATAGTTTCACTGCTAACTCCAGTCCAAACCCAAAAAACTGCATCTCCTTTGCAACAGCAAAGCATCAAGAAAAGAAAGGAAGGAATTCTGAAGTTGAAAAATAAATCAGCACTTTCGGCATAGGATCAAGACTCAAATGTCACTGAAATCCCAGCAGTGCAACTTCACTCAAAGAATTAACAGAATTTAACAGAAGCCCTAGAATTGTGAGGTTGCAGTAGTTTAGTTCTTCTTTTAAAGACATTTTGGTACTGTCATCTGTCCAGGTCTGTCACTTTCCTGACCAGCGTAAGAGACACACCCAGGGACCAAGGAGCCAAATAAACTATTAAAACCAAGCTGCAATAACAAGCCCAATACCTGACTTCTTGGCTGTGCTTTGCACTCCTCCAGCACCAGGACTTCCAGGAGAGCCAGTCTTTTTGCTCAAGAGGCTGTTAAAGAAACTAGCCAAGACACCTTCACTTGCAGCATTATCTAAAGAAAAAAAAACAAATATAGATCACACAGAACATTGAGAGCTGGTAAATTATAACTTATTTTCACATACATACAGATCTCTTGCCAATCAAGGAAATAAACCTAAGCTCTGAGAAAGTCCATCCTTGTTCAGTTTGAATACCCCAGTCCTTTGCATACCTTGGCATAGGCAGATATGGCTGAATGCACATTCCTGCTTTTCTGGAGTGATGGGGGGATGTAATGAAATTTTAATCTAAATATTTGTATGTTTTTAAGTTTTTAATAAATGTAAAAGTCAAGAGCAAGATTATTAAGTACAGACATGAAATTCAAAGACTGGTAAGACCATTAACAACATGCACAGATGTTCTAGTGCAGCCTTTCATGCCACACTGCTTTTAACAAATCAAAACTTGGCAATTCAGCAATGTGACAGGATCTAGAAGGGCATTTTACCCCCTGGAAGTGAGGCATGGCCCTACAGTGCAAAACAAAAAACAACACTGGCCCTGCAGACCTTCTTAATGCCCAGAGGGGAAAGAAATCCCTCAATACCATGGAGCCACATCTCAGGGAAAGATCTTATTTCCAAGTGACTTCATCTGCTACAGCAAATGACATTCCAGAGAGGGCTTTGTGGAATAGGGTTCACTGTGGATTCCAGAATAAGTGATATGAAGTATAAAATGGTTGGTAGTTTTATACCATCCTAATAATCCACCGGATGCATAATAAATGTATTGAGGCAACTTAAGGAAATTAGGATGATTTGACTTCTGTATGACTGCTTGGCAGTAACAGAACTCTATTCCAAGTCACACAAATGACCAGAAAAGAAAAAAAATAAATCCAAAGTTATATCATAAATGCATTTCTGTTATTAAACTAACTATACCATTAGTGAATGAATACCCAAATCTTTCTACAGAAGAGGATTCACGTTAAGGGAAATAACACATGATAGAACAGTAAAATGCTCATTCATACTTTTAATATTTGGATCTGGTTTCTTAACTGATGTGATTGGTGAGGCACTGGGTACATTGGCGGGACCAGCTCTGCCTTGAGTCCTTGGGGATCCTGCAGGGCCTCTTGCAGGAGATTCCTTAAAAAGTCCAAATCACATAAATCAGAGAAGAATTTCAAAGGATTAGTTAACATTAAGCAAGTTTAACATCACATACTTTTTCAGCCTTTCTACTGGCACTGTAGTGATGCACACTGGAGAAATAAAACAAACAAACAAGCACCCAAAACATCAGTTATTTTGGGGATGTGCCTCTACTACAGGAAAGGCTGAATCACTGCAGGAAATTTTCAGTTAAATAATCCAATGTTTCCACAGTGAATTCATAAGCAACATTTAAAAATATTGCCTCATTATTTATTTCCTTTCTGCAGTTTGGGGAGATTATGTAGGTTATTTAAATATAAAAAATGGACCTCTACAGGTTAGAATCATTCCCTTTTCCCTCGAAGGAAACAAAACACCTCCTACTCTTTTCCTTGGATCTACTTACTGATGCTCTTGTAGGCGTTGCAGGCTGTTTGGCAAGGAATGACTGCAAAAACAACATATTAAGCATATTAAATATATTTCAAAGAATACAGAGGAATAAAATACAGTGAAGCTGAGTAACCATAAATTTACTTGATCTTTTTCCTGATATTTACAGGATTTCTCTTTGATATTTCCATACTTCCCCACTCTGCCTCTAGAGGACTGACTGCAAGGAGTAAATAAGCTTTGGGCCTTTGTCTCACACAGCCAGTCCAGAACTCAAAGCCAGAACCACAGACACCCCAGTCTGCAACCTCCAGGACATTTATAATCACCTGGATAGGGAAGTATTGTTATATTTTTTAAACTATAGAGTAATAAAGAAAATAACAAGTTACAGCATAGCCAAATTTGACACATTAAAGTCTTTCAAGCCTCTGGCTGTAAGCAAACTGCAATGCTCAGATGTTAGGTTTTAAAAGTATTTCTATTTCACAGATCAATACACCTTTGTGGTGAAATACAAAGTCTCTTCTTCCTCTTCTCCATGTACCTTCTTTCTGTTTTCAGCATATCTTCCCTTCAACTTGCCAAGTTAAGTGACCATATTCCCTACTTGCAATTGTTGGAATAAAGTCTTACTTCACAATTACATCTGAATCTGCAAAGCTGAGAAACAGCTACCTGGTGATTTAAATGAGGAATGAAAAACTAAAGGCAATAACAAGGGAGAAATTAAAGTGAAATCTTACATAGTAAGGACTTATTTTCATTCTTCCATTCTTACCTGCTGCTTCATAAGAAATACTTGCTCATCTTCTGCTGCCAGCTCTTTATCATGGACTAACTGTTGAACAAAACATTTTGTTGTTATAAGTAAAAACTGATATTACCATAACTGGTTTTTATGCTTTGGTGATCAAAAGGGAAGAGAGAGAGACAAATCTTTAAGACTACTGTTCACTTTTTTTTTAAACTATTCTTTCACATTTAAAATAATAGTACCATTAAAGAAGTTGCCATTAAAAAATACTGTAAAATAAAAAATATTGGAACAGATGAACAGTGATGCCAGCACTGTCCTACAGAGATGAGCACTTGGTAAGTAGCAACATTCCTCTTTTTAAGTTTGGATATTGATCTCATCAGCATCTCTTCAACAAACTGAGATGATCTTGCTTTGCCTTCACGTGGCAATCTCAAAGCCATGTGAGTATAAATGGAAATGTCCTACAAGAGAATTCTCCATTTTCTGAGTGTGTTTCTGCCCCATGCATGCAAAAAATGGTAAATGTAAAACAGCAATTCCTGGACTGCCTTTCATTCAATAAGGTGAATGGTTTCTGGGTTTCCCTGCAGTATTTGAAATAACTAATAAATGAAAGCCTGACATTTCACATATTTACATTTTTAAAAAGTTACATTTATATTTTGAGTTCTTCAATATTAATAGTCCTTAGCAGCCATTCAAGCAAACTCTACTTATTTTTTGGGTTACAGAAAGAAATTACCCATTTTTACCTTTCTGACAGGAGGTTTTACAATGAAGTCCTCATATGCATCTTCTGGTTTTACTGTTGTGAAGTTTTCATGTAAAATGGCAATTTTCTTCTCATTGTCCCAACCAGCAGGTCTGTAAAGACAATAAAGCTTTGCCTTTTCTGCAGCTTCTACAGAGAACATTTATTTACTGCCCTCTACTCACTTCTCACAGATCAGCCCTATCTCTCAGCTAAATTCCAAGGATGTAAAAACTGGAGTGGTACAGTCTAAGTAATATGCACTAAGTTGCTGTTTAAATTTGGGATTCCATAAGACTTGCAGGCTAAGCTTTTGAACAACATACCATTCAATTTACTTTTATATCCATGTTACATGCAGTGCAGTGCTAAATAGAAACCTCTCTGACACCGCGCTGCTTGTCCCAGTGACTCACATAAAAACTGCATCCTTCTCTACCACTAAGGCCGGCGTGGTAAACTGGAAACCGTAGGTTTTATGTACAATGTACTTATACAACAGGTCAAGGTTCTTCTCCTCCTTAACTGATGTATAAATCAAGGCAGCCCCATCTGGGCTTCTAGTTAAGGAAAATTAGGTAATATACAGTTTGTAAATTATAATAAGAATTTCAAAACAGGGGTTAATAGATTTATAGGTACTAGACTTAGCTTTGAGCAGTAGCTCAAGGCAAAACTAGAGACATTTAGTATGCAGGGGTGAAGGGGACATAACAGGGCAAGGCTCATGGCACTTGAGCCATAACACATAACACAAAAATTATCCATCCTCCCAGGCTTACATGGAAACTGCATCCTACTTCACTTGGAAAAAGTAAAAAACTTAATGAACACATGAGATCTCAGGCTTACATGGAAATTGCAAATTCTGAGGGGAAAATCAAGAAAGAACAATTCACAAAATGTAAGGCCAATCCTTTAAAAAGGAACAAAAGGTCCAAGTCCCATGCACAATTTAAAAACTATAAAATATTTTATACATCTGTCAACATTTTCAAAAAAACAAGCGATATACATACTTACCTAAGGTTAGGTATGTGTAGGACATACCTTAACAAATAACTAAATACCAAGCAATCTTGCAGAGCAATTTCTTGGATGAATGTTATGTGCAATTCAACATGAAAACATCTCTTCTTGCTTCCAGATTAGAGGCAATCTCCTCAGCACAGAAAAGGATACACTGTAAGCAGAATCTGCGGATGTGTGACTGAATGAAGTCAAAGTGTTCTTCCCTGTAGTCGTGCTCCTTCTCCAGGACACTCACTGCATCACACTGGGAGAGGCAAGAAAACAAACCAGAAAAACCCAGGCATTTAATCCCAGCACATCTTAAAACACCTTCCCTTATCTTACACACTCCCATCACATTTACTTTGAGTCTCTGGTTCTAAAATAGCACTGATAAATCAATCACTAAAGTAATTAATATATCATTGATAAAGTTACTACTATTCCATCAAAGTAAAAATTGATGTTGATGGCAGAAGCTCACTTGTAGAACAAATCCCTCCACTGTTAATCCAGAATTCATTTTGCATGTCTGCAGAAAGCATGCCTTTAACAGAGAAGTAATGAAACCCAGCATAGCAGCAAAGAGAAGCAGAGCCTCACTTTTGTGCACACCACGAGCACGGGAATGCCCAGGTTGTGAGTCAGCACGTTGTCTCCAAGGGGAATGGAAACGTGTTCATCCTCCTGGCCAGACGAGGGGCCTCTCCTCTGTGGAGATCCTTGGTAACCTTCTTCAGGTTCTACATACTCCTGAAACTCCTTTATAACTATTAAAAGAGAGAGATTCTTAGGCTGCAACAAAGGAACTAGTTCTTTTTAAACCATAATTAATCTACAACTAACTAGAAATCTCAAGGGTTTTTTATTTTTATACTACATGAGAACTGAATGCAAGTTAAGCCTTGTTGCCCTTTTCAACACCACAACACTCCTCCATCAAAACTTACAGGAAGCTAAATCAAGTGGGATCTGGAGCCATTATAAATAATCACAATTATCTGCACAAATGCATATTCCTGAACATTTCATTATCGGGCGGTTGACAGCAGAAAACAAATGTGGTTTAGCAACACAGCCTATACCCTGCAATTTGTACCTGTTGTGGAAGAAAGCACGGTGAAAACGTAAATGTACACAGAAAACACCAACTTGAAACAGCCACTTTTTCTTACAATTACTTTAGTTCCTATTACTCTACATTTCTGTTGCAGGCATCCAATGCTAGAAATATAAAACCTACCTGCATAAACACAGACTCAAGGGCATATGCAGGCTACCTGAAGAAACTCAGTTGTATTCTGCAAAACTACAGTGGGGTCCAGAGGAAACTTGATGCTTTTTATGTTTTCAGTATTTTAATTTTATGGCAACAGTGAGTGTTCCAATAATCCTGAATACTATCCAATACTGAAGCACCTACGGAATAGTATTTTGGAAATGCACTGTGAGCCCACACATGCCTTATCAGATCTGGGCTGTAATCTACACTTTAATGTCTTTTATTCAAGACCAAGCTCACAGACCAGCTAAATCTGTGTCCTCGATGTGGCTGCTCCAGGCACACACTGCCCCGAGGCCCTGGGCCCTCCTTCTCCTCACTCAGCCATAAGGAACCCTCATGGAAAGAGCCAAGCAAACTCCATGATCTGCTCCCACAAAGGCTCCTTCATTTTAGAAACAGTGGAAGCAGAGTGACTGTAGGGACAGTGAGGAAAACTCCTTGGAAAAGCCACCAGTCTCCAGCCCAGCCACACAGAGAGGCTACTCAGAACACCCTCTCTACCAGGGAAAGAACTGCAATGAGCCTCCTGAGCTTTAAGAAGTGTAAAACCTTAGGGAAGTTTCTTATACAAACCTTGCAAAAAGAAGTCATGGTACCTTTTCGAAACAGGAACCATTCCTGCAATGGTATGGGTGCATGGAAGGAAGAACAAATCAGAAAACTCTTCTGTTTAAAGTTGCACAATCTACAATGTTTAGTTGAAATATAAAATTGTGCGATTCTTGTGGAAAAGAAGAGAGCTCCATTCCAGAGAAAAGCCTAAAAACCCCAAACTAAATATAGACCATAAGACTTCCAATCACCAATTCAATATATGCCAGGGTGCAAGGAAATACAAACAAATGAAAATGAAATGCAGTTGCTTTTAACATGGGGAGGCAGTGCCTTCTTGTGGAGAAGAAACAGCAGTGCTCCAAAGGATGCTTTCTCCAGGACTGTTTCTTAGTCAGCTACAGCAAATCAGAATTCCATGACACATTCCGCACATTCCATGTGTTTATTATCTCACCAAAAGCATTTAACTAGAAAAGGAGTTTTTTGAAGTACCTCTTTCCTTTATTAGCTTTCCCATTACTATTTACTCTTGAGGCCAAGTGTATTAGAGCAGTTTAAAGAACAGCATCTGCATCTCCCACAATGGTTCAGATGAGTCTCTCTGACTTAATCACACAGAAAAGACTATTTGACAATACAGCTCTCAATTTACCACAGCATTCTAATCAGACAGGATTCCTTTCCTAGGTTTTGTTCCTATCAAAGCAAAATAATCTTTTCCTTACTGAGCATAAACCCCTTCAAATTTGGGGAAAAAAGGCCTCTCTCGAAAAGAGTAACACCCGACAACATGAGAAAACACAAGATGCTCTAAGAATTTTAGAAATTTAAATAAGAGCAAATGCAACGTAGAAATTTCAGAAGTCTGATGGTTTCATCCTCATGAATTTCTGCTGAATGGGAATGAAGGGCACAATCCCAGAGAGCCACAACTCCCACCCCACCCTCTCCCCAGGAGTCAGCAGGACTCAGCAGCAGCACCAAGGCCACACCTCACGCACAAAGGGAGAAAACCCTTCTGTGTGGAGCTGAGCTCTGTGTGGATTTCCAGGGATGCATGTCTGGCCTGGCATTAACCCCTGCCAGACACGGAGCAATGGGACACAACACTGGGGCCAACAGGGGCAGCTCTGAACAAACAACTGCTGAGTTACAGAAGGTACCAGCCAGAGCAAGAACCTCTGACTACAGCACCCTGAGCATACAGACACCTGAACTCAGGAACGAGTGGGAGTGCCTGACAGCAATAGGCTCTTCAACACTGCTCCAGGCTTCCACTCAACCCCCATTCCCTACAGAATTTAGTCCTAAGAAATCCAAGTGAACCTGGACCTCAAGCACTGTCAGATGCCTCGATGAATAAACTGCACTCTCACAAAGTAATAAAGCAGCTCACTGCATTTAAAACATTTATTTGACACACAGCAATTTCGTACCTTTTCTTACCTCCCACACCTATGTCTCATTTGAGCTCCATTCTCAGGCTTTTAATGGACATAAAGTATCCATATTTAATGGATATAAAGTTGTACAGCCAAACAGCTCATAAAATCTTTTCTTTTTCCTTTTTTTTCTAATGAGCTGTGAATATTGTCTCCTCCCCACAGTTCTAATTGAGGAATCATCTTCTATATTGTATGGAAAACAACTCTTCTTTATTAGGAAGTAGTGAAAATTACTTTGGTTTAAGGTTTTTCAACAGGAAATACCCCTAAGATGATGCACATAAAATAGGAAGCCAGAAAAACAACAGTTCCTTTGGAAATCTGTAATATTCTGCCACCCATCACTAAGGTTGAGTACTAAGGTTGAGTACTAGAATGGCCCATTATGTTTAAAACATTCTCACCAGGTGATGATGTGCCATTAAAATCATACCTCCACTACAGAGTGCTGATTTATCTACCAAACTTGTGGCTCTTTAGAGTTTTACATTGAACACAGCAAATGAAAGTGAGGTTCAAGCAAACTGTTTTGTTGCTGTTGCTCACACGAGGCACTGCAAGGTAACTCCACCAAAAACTGCTGCATCACTCAGGACAGGCATTGACTGGAAGCATCACTGAGACAGCAATTCTCAATTATTAGGTTTGGCTGTTCCAGCAACAGTAATCTGCTCAGGCTTGGAGTGCTCTTTAGCTGCAATGTGGAAATGCAGGCAAATACTACAACTTAGTGGATAAATCCCAAAGGCCCTGAACAGCAGAATGAGAAAAATGAAGAATATTTTTCTGAGACAATCATTCCATATTTACACTCTTTCAAGTTTCACAATCACTTTTAGCTTTTTTGTGTCCTATCTTTATTGATCATTAAAAATTTTAGTCTTGTGAAAAGAATTCCTAGACAAATGATACCTGAATAAACTAATTTTTTTTAATCTTTTAGCTTAAGAAATCTTTCAGCTCTATGTCAAATCAGAAAAGCAAAAAGGTAGACAATCTGAAACTAATTCAGCTTGAATGGGACAGTATACAATTTGCAAAAACATGTTATTGTGTTTCAATTCTTTCGCTTCAAACACCCCAGAGGTCATTGGTGTAATTGCCATTTTACACCTCCTTTCTGCAGTTCTTGATTCCTGACAGCCACCTTATCTGCTCTGCTGTCTTAAAAAGGGAGGCAACATCCCTGAAATAATGATTCAAATATGTGTTATTCAAATAATGAATTACCAAAATTGAGCCTGAATTAAATGCACACAGTTGACATTATGTACCTGACTTCACATTAGCCAAGCTCTTAGCAAGGAACCCCCAGAGCAGCTCAGTGATGGAGTGAGTGCAGGCAGACAATGCACTGGGTACATTCCCAAGAAGGCAGCCTGTGGCTTCCATGTGTGTCCTGCTGCCCACTCTGGAAGCTTTTTAACTCCAAAGGGAAGTTTCCCACCCAGCCAGGCAAGCCAAGAGTCAGAATCTCAACCAGCAAACACAGGAGCAAGGGCTGGGTGCAGAAAGGCCTCCCAAACCCTGCCAGCAGAGACATGCAGTCCAAAGTCCAGCTGCACTGAGAAGGGTGAGCTAACAAAGGCATCTCTGGAAATGCTTAGGACCTTAGCAATGGAGAAGGAACAACCTTGCAGCACTTCCAGTGGATGCCAGTGGGGCAGGACTGGGCAGTGTTTCCCCAGGGTTCATGGTGCTGAGTGTGACAGCCAGGGAAAGCACTGTGGACATTCAGCTTGGAATGGAGGAGCAGACTCTGAAGGAGAAGTCAGGAAACACATCCATCTGGCAAGAAGCCAGACATGTGTCCAGGTGGCACAAGGGTCCTGCACAAGGCCTGAGAACAGGAGATAGAAATTTGAAGACATCGGGGCCCTGCGTGCCACAGCTGAGCCAGGGGATGGCCCTGGAGCCAGGCACGGGGGAACTCAGTCCCTCTCCCATCTCCTCTTCCCTTGACTCCAGGAGAGCTCAGAACAAACCACGAGTTTCCATGATACTTTAATTTAGAATTCCCTAAGACATCACTAAAGGAAAGCCTTCTAAATTCCTCAGACAGGGCACTTGAGCTTTGCCATAGCTCCTTCACAGAGTGCACTCTGAAGGAAAGGCTGAAAAGCTTCTTTTCAAAAGGAAAATTTAAGTGTACAAACTTGCCCTTTATTTGGATTGCCATAACATTTGCTGTGTCTCACATACGTGCAAATTGGGTTAAGTGCTGGACTTTGATACTAGAACTGCCTTTCCATTTCCCATTCCCAAAAAATCTCTGGTACACATTACTTTCCCCTAAAAACTCTCATATTTTACTTTCTGTTTAAATGTAACCTGATGATCAAACCCGGGTGGTTTCAATCATTAAGTTTAAACTGCAGCTGTATGCTGCAGTCACAAGGCTTCTGGGAACATAATATTTAACATTCAGAAAGGATTACAAATACACCTGAGTGCTCACAGGTCAAAGAGATCACACTGCTCCCTATAGGTAGCTCAGGAACCTACCAGATCATATTTGCAAGGGTTCCACACTCCAGCACAGAGAGCCACCAGCCCGGAGCAAAAGCAGCAAGCACAAAGGATCAGTCTGAATCTACTTCATCTGAAAGGACTGGCAGTTGCTAAGGTCTTTTCCAATGAAGGAATTTATTTTGGAGTAATTCAATATGAAAACAGAAAAAAAATCTTAAGAAACATTCAACCCTATTTTAGGAAAGCAATGCAGGAGCCAATACTGCAACAATGACAGCCTGCCAGTGCTAGATTCCATCCTGCCATGGATATGCCAGGACAGGAGGTTAATTTATACAACATTCTTAAAGTCACAAGGTAGGAATGGCTGTAGTGAGACACAATTAGCTGCACCAGGTTCACAGAAACCAGAACCAGTTCTGAGCCACCAGAAAAACAAGGGAAGAGAGACTTTCTGTAAGACAAGCACAGTATGGGAATGGGACCTGGCTGAGATACCATAGCAAACCAGACAGCTCACTTCATCACTGAATTTTGTCACCATCTTTTAAAAACTGAATCTGTCATTTTATTGAGTTATTTTTTTAAATTGCCCTTTTTAAAAATCAAATTATCAAAATCTCATTATTGCCCAGGATCTAGACCAATAATTCACCTGATGTTTTGTCAGCACAGCAAAACTGGAAGAGTTGTTTTAAAGCCTAACACAGTATATTTGAATTAGTGTTGCAATCACAAGAGTAATTTTTATCCAACCCATTCTCAAAATACTGACCCAAAGAAATCCATCAAATGTTGTGAGAGCTAATTAAAAAACCAACAGCAATGTATGGATGCACAAAGACTTACACTTCTGCTCCATGTGCCTCATCTCTTCTGGAGGAATTTTCATCTTATCAATGTGTTCTTGCAAGACACTGGCCCATTTCTGTAAAGACTCCATAACAGTCCAAGGTCTAGACATATCTGCAACAAAGACCACGATGGTGTCTTGCAGGGATTCAGCAGAAACTGCAAACTTCAGCAGCCCTTTGTGGTACAAGTCTCCATCCAGGATCCAGACGTTGCAGCGAGTGTGATCTGAAAGGAAAAGGCACAGTTGGAAGCCAGCAGATGCCAGGGTTTGCTTTGCCAGGCTGGGAGTGACCAGGTGAGAGCATAAGTGTTCAGTGGAAGGAGCAGGTCCAGCTACCAGCACACTTTGCCTGCTTGTTTATAAGACAGGTTCCTTTGTAAATGCCTATATTAGTCAGAAATGCTTTCGTTTCTGGGTTCAGAACATTTTCCTTTAAAAAAATAATTTCTGTTCTGGAGTTTTTACTCAGGACAGCTGTCAGGACAGTTTTTAATCACTGCACAACAGTCCTGCATTAGAAACACACACAGTGAACCCAGAGCACAGGGGATTTGTAAGTGCAGGCCCAAAGGGGTGGCCCTGCCCCAGCCCAACAGGGGATGAATGCTGCCCTTGGTGTCTCCCAGACACATAAGCTGGTTTCACACACTCAAGAAACCTCCTAGCAGAAATAAGCTGCAAACAAGATACCAGCAATAAGCAGCTTAAGTTTCTAGCACAGGAGTGGGAGGAGCAAATTCAGGATGAAACTTCCCACCTTCCCAACAAGGTTGTGCCACCTGCTTTTAACTCACACTGACTTAACACCGGCTCCTTCTGCAGGCTCCTGACCAAATGAACACTGGGGAAATGACCTGGTATTGCAGCTTTTGTGTTTCTCCCACAAGTGTTTTTGATAGTGGCAAGATGCTTCATTGGAATGCAAGGCAGAGTAGAGGGGGATCAGCTGGGTCAGACAGCTGGCATTTTACCCCAAAACTGAACTCTCAGCAAGAGTCTAAGAACTGAAAAAGGAGTTTCCTCCAGAAATTATGTATCAGGTACCACGAACAACCAATTCTCCCAAATTAAAAAAAAAAATAGGAGTGAGAGAGAGAGAGAAAGCGAGAGAGAGAGAAGATTATCCTCAGAACTTCCTGATGAAGAGGAACAACTCCATTGTTTCTAGCTTCTAGACTCTTCCTAGTACCTCTCCCTAAATATTCCCTATTTTGCTACAGCTATCCAGAGGGAAGAGTGAGTTTCTCTTGCACTACATACACAATACGTCACTTCTGAAACACACAGATCTGCAAACCAGCCACTGCAGAACCCAGATTTTCAAAGCAACTACTGAGCTTCATAATTACTCTGCCTCACTATATTTCCGTGACCTGAATCTTTCAGCTTCGCAAAATAAATCCAGTTACTATGGCTATCATAACTTTATTCTGGGAAGGAATCCACCCCTCCTGACTTTAGAAAAAGGCAAAAGCTTGGCTAAGAAATCTGGAAGAAGAAAAGATGACAGAGATATACATCCTACCTGTTTAATCAGGCCTTGGACAAAATTACTGAGCAGCCCAGTTTCAGACATCTCATCAAGGTGCTGTATGTGGCAGCCTACATTTAGCATTTGTTGTAAGTTCTGTTGGGCTGTCCTAAGACATTCCAACATCAGCCATCACACAAACAGGCCAACAGCCACGCTGTGAACTTACAGCTCCTCTCACTGCCAGCTGCACCCCTTGATTCACTCTACAGTGATCAGTGAGGGTAAGCCCTGTGGAGCTCAGAAATGCACCTGTGCATACCCAGCCCTGTTCCCCTTCCTCACCCTGATCCAGGACACCAATCAGTGGCATCACAGGGATTCCCACAGCACTGCAGGTCTGAATCTAGAGCTCCCAAAGACCTCTGAGGACAGAGGGAAGGTCTAGGAAAAGTCTGGAAAAACAGAGAGCAAGGTAGGACACAACGTGAACATATTTACATGTTTGCTATTACACAACAGTAAATGAAATATCTGTGCAGGACTTTCTGCATTCTAGAAACATCCCGTGTACATGTCCTAAACCAGCAGCCTCCCAGTAAATAAAAACCCTGTGAGCTTTCTATGAGCTAAAGGTTATTAATAGACAGGGACTGTGTGTATGTACAACTGTCTCCTTGGAGCATGAATGGAAGTTTTGAAAACCTAATGCAAATCTATCCATACTTTATGCAAGTTTACAGCTCTCCTCAGCACTCATGGATTCACCTGTGGGGAATACTGTGCAGAAAAGACTTTTACACCTTGGCAAGTTAGAAAAATTAACAATATCCAAATTCACTGCTTCTAAGTCATATTTTAAAGCCAATATCTAAGGTTAAAATTGTTTTGTTTGCTATGCACCTTTGCTCCCCTTAAGGATTTAATTTTTGCTTAACATGTGGAATGCACACTGGAACTAGAATACAGGTGGAACTAGAATGCAGCTGGAACTACCACTCAAAATCAATCTGCTAGGAAGCCTGGAAGCCTTGCACTCACATTAAAATGTACTCTAGCAAAAAAAAAAAAAGCAAACCATTGTATGAAAAGGAAAGGTTTTGCTCCTTTCTAACAGGACAGAGCAATGTCTTGTGATTTACATTTCCTAAAACATAAAACACACTTAAAAATACAGCACTGGGTGCTCACAATTTGGCAAGGACTTGGTGGTAAATTCAGCTTTGTCAGCACCATATCAAGCTCCTACTTAGTCATGAATGTTAACTGGGCCCTTCTTACTGGCCATGACACAACATACAAAAACACAGGTCCTGTTGGAAAAGCAGGAGCTACTTATCACAGGCTATTACAAAAGCTGCTAAAATCACATCTCTAAATCCTGTCAATATTCCATTATCCCTTTAGTCTCGAAAAAGATTTTCCAGCTTTGATGAATTTTATTGCACATGGTTGATTCTGTGAACTGCAACTACATCTGCATCTATTCAAAAGATATCAGTGGCAATTAGATATCCCTTACTCAAGTTGTGAAGAGAAGCAAAAAAGAAAACTCTCAAGAGAACCACTTTAAAGATGTTGACAAAAAAAAAAAAAAAGACTA
Organism: Ploceus nigricollis; assembly: GCA_013399945.1. NCBI lineage: Eukaryota > Metazoa > Chordata > Aves > Passeriformes > Ploceidae > Ploceus > Ploceus nigricollis. The sequence goes on from VXBC01011547.1 coordinate 469,683, forward strand.
TTTTCTCATTAGAAACTAGTGCAGCAGCAAGACTTGGCTCAATCTGGAACAACCAGTTCAGCTGGAATATGCATATGATATGGCTGAGGCCAGCCCAAATCTGAGGCAAAACCCAAGACTGCTTTGTTTTGTTACAAGTAAGAATCCAACCCCAGAATGGCTCCTCTTCCCTGCACATTGGGCACAGGTGAGGTGCATCTGCAGGCTGGCAGGTGAGAAATGTCCCTGTGGTGCTTGTGGCTCCAACTGACACACACAGCACAGAGCAGGCCATGCAGTCTGGCTCCCTGTTCTGCTCTACATCCCCACTGTAACTCTGCCCTGGCCCTGCAAGGGCCTCTGAAAGCTACTCTGGAAACACAGATCCTTTAGGAAAATTGTGCACAGCTTCTCTTCCACCTCCTATGAATTCAGATTCTCAGTCCTCAAAAGCAGACTAACCAGTAGAGACAAAAAACATCTGTTCATCATAAAGACAGGCAAAAAACTGAAATTTGCCACACTCTCTGAGAAATTCCACTAATGGAGGCCTTTGGGGCCTGAGCTCCAAGATCAGTTAATATTCAAAGCTAAGTTTGCAGGCAGTGCTATAAATGCTTTCATCCAGATGAACTATGGTGTCATGTATCCAGGAGCAGCCATATGCTCTAAGGATAACATAGCTGGGGATTTAGGAGAATCCTCTGTTTCCCAGGATTGCTTCTCAGGTCTCTCAAAATCTCTTTTTGAGCAAATGCCTTGGCCTAGGCAGCATTTGGGATAGTGATAAAATATAACTTTAAAATAAAAAGGTATCTTTTCCCTAGGAAAGAGACTTTTCAGACAGAGATTCAGTAGCAGACTTAGACTCTAAGTATCCTGAGCCCTAGGAACCAAAGCCCACATGTCACACTGAGCAGTGACACCTGGCAGAGCTGGAGCAGCTGGACACAGCACAGTGCCCATGTGCCTCCAGCTGCCAAGAAACCAGCAGGGGACATGGAAAACCACACAGTCCATGAGCACCTCTGTGAGCCACAGGGGGCCTGCAAGGCAGAGATGCTTCCTGTACTTTCCTACAAACTGAAAAGAAAATTTAATTGCTGAGCTGATCTTAAGGAGGAAAGTAACTGTAAACCAAGTTCCAGTTTCTGGATTGCATTCAGCAATCCAGAAAAATTCTACTTTAGATGTAGGAGCAGCCAGGTTCAAACATCCCTTGAGAGGAATGGGGAGGGGAGATCACGGCATAGGAAACAACACAGATTTTCCTTAAGGTTTCCAAGGGGAAGTGGGAAGTAGATAATGAATGACTCGGCATTATGAGGAAAATATTTCTCCTGGACAGAGTAAACTTATCTGAAATGAAGAAGAATAAGACTAAGAGAGCAAATAAATCTTCTATCACCTGGGAAAGAAGCTGAGATCATCTCACTCTACTGCAGAGTTTCAGTTACCAGTGTTGACCTGGCACCACTGGAAATCCTTGTGATCTGGTCTTGGCTACGCTGGAGTCTAATAAAAAGCAGAGACCCTTAGAACCACTCAACTGTTCCTGAATGCCTACCCTGAGGTTCTTTATGGCTTCCATTCAATTATAAAGCCTTTGTTCCCCAATCTGGATATGAGCATATACTCATCTGAAGCACAGAGAGTTTAAAAACCAAATCCAAACCTGTCCTAGAGAAAAAAGAGCGTTATCTCTGCCTGCTGGGAGGTCCTGACCCACTTTGCTATTTATTTTGCTTGTGGATGACACTAATGAGACAGAAAGGAAAAAGGCACATATTATTAGCTCCTAACACACCCATTAGAGGATGCATGAAGACCTGAACTGGCCAGCTGAGCCTGTAGTCAGTCAAAAAGATCTCTGTTTTTTCCTGCTGCCTGAGTTCTTATGACAGGCTTCTTCTAATCACTCCAAATACTTATCACTTTCACCCACTCAGGAATAGCCCCAAAATATTTCCGGTGTAGGGATATACTTGAGGTTTGATAGATAACACCAGGAAAAATAGCAAACATTTTTCTGCTTGTAATAGCATCTCCTTTGAAGCTGCAAGAGGCCTAATGACACAGTCTGTCTCAGTCCTCCTAATCACAGGGGCTTTTTCCCCTCTGAAGTGTTTATGCAGAACTAAAGAAGATGGTGCATGGTGGAAAAGCACTTACACCCAGAACCTGAAGAAGCACTTAAAATTACAGCCCAAAAGATTTTTAGGAACTGCAAGGAGACCCCTGGAAGATATAGCAATGTACTCATCCTTTCATTCTGCCTAACTTAGTATCCAAAGGCAGCTTCCTGCCACGTGAGTGCAGGCCCAATCTCCATAACAACCAGTCACATATGGCACTTAATCACTCCTGCAAGTCTTCAGTGCATCTCCAGTTTCAAAATACCATTATAGGATCTTCCTAGTCTGCTTGTTCCCAGGAACAGGGATGAACCACCACCACTGCTTCCCTCTTCTGGCTCTGAAGGAAGTCACGAATAGAAAGACTTATATTCCCCATTTCTAAAGACAAACCAACCCAAGGAGGTCTAGCAGCTTGCCCAAAATGAGATCAGCAGAGGCACATTTAGGAGAAAAGATAACGAACTCACTCCCCATCTCTTCCTATCCCAAGCCTTCCCAAAAATACGAGTAATCTGATCATTTTAAATGGTCTCTTGGCATTAATCTCCCTCCATACAGTAAAGACAAGAGATCAGCAGCAGCAACAAAAAGACAAGGGGCTAAGAGATCAGCTCCAACTTGAGAAAAGGAAACACTAATTCTGACTTTAAGTTCTGTTCTTCACTCAACTAAAGCAAAACATCTGTTATAGATAACCAAAATTCCACACACAGCCCCTACGAGAAACACCCTGTGCTCAGAAATCCATGCGGAGCATGAAATTCTCATGGATGTATCCCTCCCTTTCTCTAGTCACAAAGTAGCCACAGCAGCACCACTGCAGCTGCTACAAAGTCACCATCAGCAAAGGGATCTCCCCTAGCCCAGAAGGGATCTCCAGAGTTGCCCTGCCCTAGGCACAGGTCAAGCCCTCAGAGGGGCAGGAGGGAGAACGGACATTGACTGTGAAACCTTCCCCTCCATAGAAATGGACACCCAGCACCTAAAACTCCCAGCACCACGCTGAACCAGCTACTGGGGCGTAGCCCAGAACACACTCGTCAAACCACAATTATTAAAACAGCATGGCAGCTAATTAATTAAAGAGATTGCACTTGAAACGAACTTACCATCTCTGTCTTCATCATGAATATTCAGATACAAGTATTCCAGTCCTCTTCCTTTCTTGCCATGCTCTGCTCCCTGTATTTTAGCCATGAGTGTGGTTTTGCCTGAACCATCATCACCTGTCAGTAAGTTTGTAGAGGAAAAAAAAGACACCTTCAGAATTATATTTGACTTCATAGAAAAGATTTTTTCACAACTTGCTTAATTAATGAGAAGCATCCTTGTACACTTCTGAATCACAGTTCTTTGCTGTTCTCTTTAAAGTATTTCAGCTAAATCCAATGGCTTATACCAGAACAAAGAACGAAGAACTATCTTATTCTCTATTATGACTTAAAATAGGCTATAAATCTAACAGTGGAAATCAAAGGGAAAGTAAATCTATAAGCACAAGACAAGATCACAGATCAAATTACATAACCCAACTGTAACGAAGCCATGTGTCAGTTTGCTCCAATCGGTGTTTGAAATACACTTTGTTTCTACAAATAAAAAAGCAACAAACCAACACCCAAGCGGTTGTGTGTGTTACTTACCAAAAACAAGAATATTCTTGCCCGATGGCAGTTTAGATCTGGACCGTGTAGAGACTTCGCTGAGAATGGAGGACCTGGGGAAGCAGCAGAGCGGCCGCGTTACCCCGCGGCACGGAGCGAGCCGGCTGTGACAGCACCATGAGCTCAGCACATCCGCACCCAACAGCCGGCACATGCGGGTTGTGGACGAGCAGGGCTGTCACAGCCATAGGCCAACTGCACTCTGAACCACCACAAGCGTGGCATCTTCTACAGAAGAGTTTTTATGATTTCTAAACCATAGGCAGAGACATTTAAGTTCTCCTCCCTTTTAAGAGGCCGCAATACTGCAGAATATTACTTTTCAACTAACTCTCATCACAATCGATTGATGTATTCGATATACGCCTTTCTGCCATTATAGGTATTTTTTAAAGCGGTCTTTAGAAATACAAGCCGAAAACACACGAGATCGCCTTTGCCGGAGCCGGCCCCGCGGATGTCCCGCAGACACGCGGTCCCGGGCCCCGCTCTCTTCCCATCCCCGTTCTCCCGTCCCTGCGCCCGCGGTGCTCCAGTCACGCANGGAGCGGCACCTGCTGAGGTACCTCCGGCTGCATCCCCTCCGGACCTGCTCAGGTACCTCCGGCTGCATCACCGGCACTTGCTCAGGTACCCCCGGCGGCATCTCCGGTGCCTGTTCAGGTACCTCCTGCACCCCTGGTACCTGCTCAGGTACCTCCTCATGACCTTCCTTACCTGCCTCGTACCTGCTCAGGTACCTTCTCCTATACCCCGGTACCTTTCCTAGGACTTGCTCAGGTACCTTCTCCTGATCTTTGGTTCCTGCCCTGTAGCATCTCAATACTTCTGCCCTGGTACCTCCCTACACCCCCTGGTACCTCCCCGCAGCCGCGGTCCCTGCCCTGCCGTGCCCCCGCCAGCGTAGCCCCTGTTGCCGGCAGTGCCGGGGGCAGATCTGGATGAGCACACCGTGTAAATTGTTGCTGACTGATCAAGCTGTCATTACCACCCCATCCTCACACCCCTAACACCCTCTGTTTGATCAACAGAACCAGGAGAGCACGTCGGGGTTTTTACAAACAGACTTTCCTGGGTGGTTTGTCAGTCATACCAGCCTTTCAAAGTGCTGAAATACTGCCCTGGGTGGCCCAACAAGCCTAAAAGTGGCATCAGCTATTCTCATGCAATTTTGGTTTTGTGGTGCCTGTGGATTTCAAAGCACTTGTGTGAGAAAATTAAACTGATCAAAACTGTGCAGTCAATCCAAAGGAGAGCAAAAGACTGACTTGCACAAATTCACACCTCAGGTTTCTGCCTGCTCCTGGTCCATGACTTCCCTTTCGGATCCCACCAGAATGTTCCAGTGATGTGGTTCCAGCCCCTGCCTTATGAGAGGAGGTGAAGCACAAGCAGAGGCTGCCCAAAGAGGCAGCAGGAATTCCTTCCTTGAAGAGTCTCAGAACTTGACAAGGCACTGAACAACTTGAATAACTTTGACCTCAGTCCTGCTCCAAAGAGGAGAGGAGACCAAAAGCTCCACGGGGCCTTTTCAATTTGAACTACACCTAAGGTGAGGTAAATTGTCAGTATTGCAACATTCTCACCTTGTGGCAAGTAAAGATTTACACCTTACATATTTTGGCCACCATATTTCAGGTCTTGACAATGTGGATACTAATACACATTCAGTCAAAAGATGAAGTAACAGCTTGTGTGAACTAGGCTGGCGTCCCTGGAAAAACACCTGGACTGTGTAAGGGACCCCAGTGTCCTCCCTGGGGACATTCCACCTCAGGAGCCCTTGTGGCTCCCACTCTGCCAGTAGTTACACTGATAAGCAACCCTGCTACTGGCAACAGCTCCACTCAGAGATATCTTTTATAGATGTTTCAATATTTTAAAAATAAAAACCCCCAAATTGCAACACCTGAAAATATTGGAAGACGTATTTATCGCATTATTGGCATCATCTTTATTGCAAGTCTCTCAGGTTTTGGTTACCTTGCCTGTTTTCAAGCATTCAAACCACCTCATAGTGAAAACCTAGTGCTAATACAGTAACTAAACCTTTTCCATAATAAATTAACTATTGATTCATCATTCCTTTATCAGAACAAGTAAAAAATACAACTGAAATACTAAGGCTATCACTGAAAAAGCAAGTTACCAAGGCTTTCAGTAAAGCTTCCTATAAAAAATGTGTAATTAGCAGAAATGCTGGTTCTGCTCACTTATTTGAAAAATACACCAGAAAACTGTCCAACTATAAACAGAAGCAAAATTCTACCAGTACCTGCTCAGTTCAACAGTGAGTACAGAATTCTGTAGCAGTGAAAGATTTGCCTCCTCTGTGCAGCAGTGTTTAACCACACATTCAGTGTTTTCTGTCACGGAGACATTTTTCTGCACAGGTAGTATATTCAATACATGACAAAATATTCCACCTGCTTTAAACATTTCACTAATTAAGAGGAAACAGATTCAGACACAACAACATTAACAACAGTTTCAGACATAAAGTATTCATTTTAGCAATACATCATTTTCTTACCAATGGTATAGCCACAAAAAGTTAACTCAAAAGTTGCATAGATCAAATGCTCAAGAAGGTTAAATTAAGTTCCAAATTAATGTAATTTTTACTGATAGAGACTTCGTTGCCTATTATAGCATTACTTAAATAAATTGTCAAGTTATGGTAAATTAAAATTATAATGCATAACAATTCTGTCAGTTGTCACTGAAAAACAGGAGTCCAAGCCAACCTAAATTCTCCAAGGGCTCGAGTTGTTCTGGCAATACCTCAATATTACAAAGGCTGTTCTTGAACATTCTGCAACAAAATCCAAAGTACTCGCAGATGATGTTATTGATGTCCTTTGTGGGCTTTTTTCATCTATAAAATGGACATAAAAGAGAAAATATCAAGATAAATCTTGCCCCAAACCACTGCACAATTACAGACCAGCTTTCAGTAGACAAAGGCTTATCACTTAATTGCTCCCATGGTCTCCAAAGCACAGGAGCAATGCTCCCTGTGTGAGGGATGCATGGATTTATCACTGGGAAACTGCTGCAGAGGCTCTCACAGACCAACATCACAACGGAGGCTGAGCAGACAGGACACCAACTTCCTGATAAACACAGGGATTAATTCAGAGTCCTTAATGACACTCTCATTCTCTTTGTACCCTGTCAGGTGGCAGTGGTAAGTTCCAAGGCTCTCTGGTCTTTCCCTACTTTAGTTCTCTCTCTCCAAGCACCAATTCCAATTCTAATTCTGATGGAATTACACCAGAGACCATTCTCATGGGTATTCTCATGGGCACTGCACTGACACAGGGCATAATCCCATGGCTGCACACTCTGAAAGCCCTTGTTATAATAAAGCCCATCTTTATTTCTTCAAGTCAGCTCAGGGGCTAACAATGAAAACTGGGCTCCCAGCATTTGCCATCAGTAGAAAATTCTGTGATGAGTACCTGCATCTGTAACCTGTAATACTTCTTGGAAAGGTCAACGCTTGTCCGTCCTTTCTGGAAAGGGTAAGACCACAAAATCAAATTCCAGTGGTTGCCCATTTTTTGGACACCTTTCAAAAGGCAGTTGATTTCTTCAGTTGTGAAATCTTTTCGGACTCTTCTCTTGTTCAGAGGTCTCACGCTCATGGCCAGGGAACACATTTCATTGCCCTGCAAATAATTATTTTGGTGTCATTCAGAATTATGTAAACGTACATACTATTTTGCACATGGAAGTAACATTATCGGCAATTCAACATTTAGTAGTTGTAAAGAAATGGTCCCACTGGCAAGGGAACAATCCTTCTCCAAGGTTTCTTCACTGTCACCACTTACTAAAATACAGTATTTTTCTGTGATCTTCATTTCTGTTGTGCGTACATAGTTTATTATTTTAGTAGGTTTATTCCTTTAGGTTTCTGTTACTTCCATACTACACAAATCTTCATCAAACAGGAAAAATCAGACCTCCAGATCCATCATTCTGAAAAGATGTCAGCTGAAAAACACTGAACTCAATTCAAGGCTAAATCAGTGTGACGGGAGTAGAATCAATACAGGAATATTTTTTCAGTAAGGTTCATTTTGCTACTGGGCTCCTGTTAAAGGCAACTAAAAAAGAAACTACGCAATTCCTAGTGCTTTTATTGGGCCATTTATAAACATGTCAGTGCATGATTAGGCTTTGCATAACTAACCTCATCTTTGTCAAGTGAATGTATGCAATTTTCTTTTAAGTGCTGACATTTCTGGCTGCACATCTCTTTGACTCTCTGTCTCTTCAGGTTAGCATCTTGGTTTTTTTGTAAAGCTACGAAATTGTGAACAAGGAGGCCACTTAGTCACTTTAAACTAAATAAAATCTACTGAAAAACTGGATATAAAACTGTAAAGGAGCATTTATTCTAATGAATCTGAATATGTAAATGTTGCTTTGTTAGTAACATCTCGTTCTCCTTAGATCTTTTTCTCATAATCCACATTAAGACATAGGGACTACTGATGAACCAGAAACAAATAATAATATTATTGATGTTCAAGTGGATTTCTGTAAGAGAAAGTGTAACAGTTTATTTAAATTCATAGCCATTTATCTCCAATAGCAAGGACAGGTGCTTCTCTCAATGCACTGACCTAAATGCAAATACTGATCTTTCAGTTGTGCATATCAGAGGATTCATTTTCTGGTAATACTCACACTTTTCATATGCAGGTGTCAAGTTATAGTTGCTAGTCCATGTAATATTTCTACTATGTTCATTTCTCTTTGAAGTATTAGATTTGTCTTGTCTATTTGGAGTCAAAAGAATGCCTTAAAAAATAAACAATAAAAACCCAAACAATAAAACATTACACACCTTTATTAGAAAAAACCCCAAGTCATAAAACATAGGTTATGTTTTAAGAATTAAAATTTAAGAGAGAACCATCTTTTGAGCCATACCACTAATCTGGTCTTGGAAGAAAGACTGGAAAATTCAGTTTACTTTAGCTTACAGGAAATGTGTACTTGCTAATGACAATATATTGTTGTAATGGGCTTTCAAGATGAAATACAGTTGCTTTGGTTGGGTTTTTTTACATTTTAAAATAACTTTGTGGCTTTCATAAGACAAATTAATCAATTACCGAATCTGAAGGGGAAAAATATAAACAAATTCAAAAATCAACCTGCTAGCTTTTACTGGGCATTAATTAAATAAAATAACCATGTAAACAAGGCTTTTGAAAATAAGAGTACTAAAAATAAATTTTTGGTGGGATTTTCAAAATTCAAATTTCAATTCTAGTTTCAAAAAATAATTCATTCTTAAGGATTCCCCTTGTAGCTGTTTATCACAAGCCCCAAGTCCTCAGCAGACCTCCCAGCAGGAACAGGAATGGGTCTAATGGAAAAACATGACTGGAACTGCGTAAGGAGTGGTGCTGAATCCAGGCTTAGGCATCTGAGCTCTGCTTTGAGCCCAACTAAACCTCTCCATTTTAGAAAACAATGCCACAAAAAACTGAGAAATAGCAAATGCCAAGGAAGTAACCCTGACAGTATTCAAAACAGGATCAACACATCAAGTGCCAGATAACTTTGCAGGGAAATAATGTGCATTACACAATTTCATGACTATAGAGTATGCATTTTCTGGCCTAATAATATACAGATTATTCTCAGAATCTAGAGAAAAAAAAAGAAAAGAGTTTTCTATCCACAGTCTCCCATGGTAAAGTTCTGCAAGAGAATTAATAGACAGTAAGGGTTTTTCACACCAGTTTCCAAACCAAGCCCTTACTTTGGAAACTATCCTTCTTGCTCCTAAAAGTTGATATTTGTTTATGCAGCCTGTCTTTCTCCACTGGGGCCAGCAGCATTTCTGGAAAATATAAGATGAGCCAGTAAGTAATAACTGTTTTATTTTCAGAATTCCTTCTTTAAACCAGAAAAATATAGGTTGTGCTTTTATTTAATTCATTAAGATCTCTAAGTATCCTGGACCCGTAAGTGTATCAGGAATAGTGTGGCCAGCAAGAGCAGGGAGGTCATTCTTCCCCTGTGCTGGGCACTGGTGAGGNTCTCTTCCAACCCAGTCATTCTGTGATTCTGTGAATATTGAATGAAATTACTTTGGTGTGGTCATACATTTACTCGCACATATTTCAACTTAATACGTTCCTTTCTCTTAGGACTTGACTATTTCTGGCAAATGTCAGAGTCTTATGAAAGCCTATAATGAGCATCTGTCACCATGGCAAGAAACACACAAGATCCTTCAAAACAGAAGTGGTCAGTTCTGATCTCAGTGCAAATCATTGTAAATCAAATTCCATGAGAGAGTTTAAATCAGCAAGACAATCAGAAGCAAATAAACAAAAGTTCAGAATTTTAAATGCAATTCTAAAGCAAGGGTTCCAAGTACTGAACATAAACTCCATACTCTGGTGAGTTGCAGATCTGCTGTTGTTACCAGCAGCCGCCCTGCGGAGCTCCCCTCGGTATCTTTCTTCAGCCTCCAGGATGACTCTGTGGTGCTCACACCTGTGCAGGGAACTCTGCAACATCTTGGTGAAAGTTTTACTGTTCAAGGACAGTCCTCCTGCTGTGCAACCTGGGAAAAACAGGATATTGCAGAAATAGCAATCACAGCTTCTAAAGAAGCCACCACAAAGTTCAGGGTTTTATTTTGCTCACTAGGATCAATTTGACTTCAGGTTTTCCATAATCATGGCATCTTTATGTGACTTCTTGAAATACTTTGGTTTTGCTCTCTTAAAAAAATTGTTTTCAACATTTTATGGGATTAAGTTATACTGCACTTCCACTCCAGAAGTACTGAGTGAGGCACGGATCCTCAACAGAACTACAAATATTGGTGGGATGGGAAGACACAGGCCTCAGTTCCATTTGCATATTTATCCAGGAGCCAAAATATATATATATATATATATATATATATATATGTGTGTATGTGTGTGTAT
>VXBC01011548.1:0-75024 GCA_013399945.1 Ploceus nigricollis
CTTGATAAGGAGGCTTCTTTTTAAGGCATTTTAAATGCACGATGTTTACAGAAATACAGCTGTGTGGGGATTTCTCAAAAAGCACAAAGGAGACAGAGCAGTATGCTAACAGCCCTGCAATAGATTGTCCTATTGTCATCAGAAGCCATGACTGCCAGCCTTGTGCATATTGAATACTCGTGATGTTAAGTATAGGCCTCCCTGTGGCCCTGATCCATAAAAGTCACACCTACCCTTTTGAAACAGTTTTCTCATCACATGTAGTGTTACAGAAAATATTGACAGACTTTTGCATCCCTACTACCCCCAGCCCCCAAGAAAAGGAAGACCTAAAGAGCCCTCATACTTGAGTCCATACTATGAATATTCTCAAGTTTTAGTTTGCAATAATTTATGATGCTACTGTGTATTTTCTAAAATTACTTCACTCTTTTTTTTTTTTTTTTCACACAAGTAGCTTTATCTTCATGGCTTTAAGCAATGCTGGAAGACATTGCACATAGTTCCACGATTATGATTTTTCATAATTCTTGATATGGCTCAGCAACTACCCTTTACAACTTTTGGAATTTGAGGTCTAATATGCATGGGCTCTGAATCTATCAGTATGGGGCTGGTGGTGTGGTAATGAGCCTAGAATCACTTCCTCTCAGGGCCTTGACCCTTATGCTGTGAGTGGAATACACTCGTTTCATATCAACCCATCATGCATGGAAATGCATTTGTGAGCATCACAAACAAAATCATTTGAACAAAATGAACAAAAGCCTGGGAAATAGAAATACCTGCACCAGTGAAATCCATTTTTAAATGCAGAAAATAATTAATTTGTAAGTTGTGCTGGCCCTGGTTTAGGGAACTCTATACGAATATTTATAACACTTTTTAAGTTTACTTACCTGCAAATAAGTACTGCTGCTGGTTTGCTGTTTTTGTCCACTCTACACAGGGACAAAATAAAAGGTTATTTATTTTTAAGAGGAATTGCTTATGCACTAAGCCATTTCAAGAAGCAATTCTGTCCTTCTATCTACTAGACATTTTGAAAGCTACGAAGAGTTCATTACACCTTTTCTTAGTTTATGCCATCTCCATGTGCTACAAGATGTATATAAAAGTCCTTGTTATATTAAAAATTATTGTATTAAAAGTATTTATATATCTTGATATGATTTTCTTAATGAAAATTAATTGTATAATACATCTTTGTGTCATATTGTGGTATTTGAAGTGAGTTAAAATAATTTTGCCTTTCAAATGTACCTCACAAATAGCCTTAAAACCATATCTATTTGTATTCACATTATGAATGATTTTTTTCATTAATAAGCACAACAAACTTTTGACAAAGGCTTTGCCAAAGCAAAAATTGAAAAATCCACAGTTACAATTTAACATAAGGAAGAGCCACTATAAAAAAAAATTGATTCCCAGAAAATATGTGGATTATGAGAGGAATAAATTATTTTTTATATTTACACATTGAAAACAGTTAGCCTGCATGATCAAAACACTGTATATTTGAAGTCAGAAATAAAATAACAAGGAAATCTTATTTCATTCTTTGCCAGCATTCATCACTAGTCATGGAAGAAAATAATGCTATACATTTTGAAAGCAATGGCTTTGGAAAGACAAATTTCAGCTGGGGTAACCTGCTACTGATCTTTCAATGAAAGTGAGAATTTGTTGTCATAGTCTGATGGACTGGCATCTAATGGACTGACTAGCCATTAATAGTGGGACGGATGTTAAAATGACAAAGAACCCAGAAAAATATGTCCGAATGATATTCATAATACTTTATAAGCATGCTCTTAATGAGACTAGATTGCATTCAATTTTCCAAGTGCCTGGTTATCAAGAAGCAACATTACAAATACAATAGTTCACCTAGGCATTAACAGCAGGATTTTAAAAATGTAATTCTGAACCAGGTGTTTCCATGAAAAAAATGGACTGTTTAAATGAAAATGGAACTGTGCAGGTTGCAATTTATATTTGATTTTATACTGAGTAACATTCAAGCTTTAGTTCTAGAATTCCATCCTCCTTCCTGAGCAGACTGAGATGGTCAAATTTTACCAATTTTGAGAGCACAATGGAATTTGCATACAGAGGTTTCAAAATTTTTTACATGTAGAAAACAGCTGCAATAGTCTTTATTCAGCAACCAGCTAAGATACTCCCTTTGTTGTAGTCACAGAAATGCTCTATTCCACCACTGTAGTTTGTGGACATCTAAGATATCTCTGAGTTATCCACACTTATTTGTTCCCTAAGAGAGGAATTATTACTTAGTTTACTAAGACAAATCTACATTTAAAACTCAGTATAATGGAGAAGAAATGTCTACCTGTACTATGATCCTTGTAGCAGAGCTTCCCAAACTCTGAAAAAAAAATCCAGAAACAAAGAAACATAATATAGCACATTTAATTGACTTGTTTAATGCAATGCACTTAAACAGAAGATACCAAGTTGAACTATTTAGTTTGTGAGAATAAAGGGAAAGGTCGTATGTGTGATGTACTGTGTACCAGCTCTTAACACACAGCCTCAAGCTAGTTTATTTTCCGTTCTGAAGGTTTGGGGAGGCAGACTGACCCTACTAAGTAATTTTCTACTCTTACATCTTCTGTGGAGAGCAACAGAGCATAGGTTATGTGCCCCACCTTTCTGCACTAGCAGTCAGCTTGGGTTTTCCAAGTGTGGGGAAGGAAGCTGAGACATCATCACCCCTCCAACCTGTCTCACTGTCACCGGCACTGCACATACATCAACACATACAAATCCACTTCCTCATGCAGGCATTTTTTTGCTGAATTCTGAGGCATGAGGGACAAACATAAAAGAGTAGCACACACCATCCTGAGATTGGTTTGATCCCATAAGAATGATAATGATATTATAGGAATCAAAAGAAAAAGTATTCTTACCTGAGGGAAGGTGTGACGCTGCAAGGAAACAGAAAAATCTTTCATTATTTATACAAGGGCTTGCCCAAACAGAATATTGCAGCAGAGAAAGGGAAAAAGGGCCCTTATATTTCAGATGCAATACATAGTGGAATGTGAAAGAATTATATAAAAAGGATGGCATGGAATAAATGCATCTTAACCATTATTCAGGTTAGAACAAGATGTTCTATTAGAAATTCTACATATATAAAATGTTACATTATAAAAGCTCACTTCAAGAGCCTGAAAGTTAAACTTAGTTTTAGTTGCAGAGAGTTCCAGAGTGGAAATGTAATAATTTAAAAAGGAGAATAGAAGTAAACTTACAGAAGAAGATTGGAACAGAGACAGAAAATCAAAACTATTCAGGAACACAGAGACTGCATACATAGAGAGACCTGGTGTCTGCAGCTAATCCATTATCTCTGCAAGTATTAACAGCAATCACAGAACCACGAGGTTTGTACCTATCTTAAAACACACCTTCCCTGAAGATAACTATACACATAGGGTCAATCCTGCCTGCCAAAAAATTGTCTCCAGGAATATTTCTGAAAATTAAAAACGTTGATATTTGAAAGCTTTTTGTAGAGAAAATGTGTATTGTAGAGAAAAACAGCTTACCACAGGTGGAAAAGGATTGCTGTTGGCAACGACCACTACCTATGGAGAAACCAGAGGAAGCTGTTTACTCACTATAAAGATTATTTAAATATTGCTAAATATGTCAGAAAAATGAAGAATACTAAAATGTGTAAATTTACAAATTCTGATAATAATGCTATGGAAGATCCCTTTTATAAAATGGTATTTTTATTTAAAAAATTGATGCACATTACCAAGCAAAGAATGATATATATTTATGCATAGTTTACACAAGAGTATAAGCAGATGAAAGATTTGCCCCAAACCACATGATGACTCAGCTGTAGAGGCAGAAGCAGGATTTCATGTCTTGTACCGTATCTCCTGGCCTGTACTGTGTGCCTTTTTTTGATCCTCAACTTTCCACTCCAAACTAGAACATCAATTTATTTTGTCTTAATTCAGTATTATGCTAAAAAATAAAAAAGACTTGATACTGAGTTCATTCAAAAAAACCCCGAAATAAAACAAATGCAATAATTGTATCTTCTGCTGTGTTAATGTTCTCTTGGTAGAAGCTCTCCCAGCCTCTAAGAACCAAACCAAATCAAATCATATAAATCAGTCTGGGTTAAAACCTTGAAAAGTCTAGACTGAAATAGCAGGAGTCATGCCAAGTTATAACTGTAAGAATTTTTTCCCTTTGAACAGAAGTGCTTACCTTCTTACTGGAATCTGAACTGCTTGAAGGGACAGACTGTAAAGAATACAGAATTAATTTGTTGCTTAGGTAAATGTATGGCAAATTAACTACAGCACTATTCTCCACAAGAATATTATACTAAAATGATACCCATGAAGTACCAAACAAAGTAAAAGTCTGAAGAAAATTAATGTATTGGCAGTTAATAAATAAACAACTGCAATAGATCAACTGGTTTAAATTTTTTTAAAAAGCCCAATTATTTTGCTAGTTTTACAGAGTACTGTATAAAAGCTGCAAAAATGTTTCCTAAAATTGGAAGTTTGTAGGAAAAAAAATGTATCAGTAGGAAAAAAAATTAGGCTCTTCTACCTTCATCCAAAAAAACCAAACCCAATTCCAGAACCCATCTGCTCTATTTAAAAAACCTACCATTGCAATAGAATCTGGAAAAACTGGGATACGTCATAACAAGAGAAATTATTTAAATAAAGCATGAAATTGCATGAGCAAAAGCCAAAAAATAACAATCCCTTTTAATTCTTAGTAACCATCAAACAAAGCACTGACTTTTGGAAAAGCAGAGTAAAAGTAACTGGTGTCCATTTATAGAATAAATATAATTGATTTTTGGTGGAAAATAGAAGTAGGGATACAGCAACAAACACCAAATATATAATTCATCTGATGAAGTTATTTCCAGGTATGATCATTACTAAATCATTAGAAGAGAGTTTTCCTTTATCCCCTTCCACAAATTTAATTATTGTTTGGTAAATTTGGGCATAACTGCTTAGCTTTTGAATACTTTAGGAAGTTAAAAACATGTTGGAGAACACAGTTACCTGGCCATAAGTAAGACCACTGCTGGATAAGGATGCACTCTGAAATAAAAATATAAATCCAGTATTTATTTATACAATAATTTGTTAATTATTAATTTGTTTTCATGTGAAAAAGAAATAAATGAGATAGACAATAGGAATTTCTCTACTAATTAAAGAATTAATATGCAAAGATTGTAAAGAACCCCTAATAATATTCCAAAATATGCAATATATAAAGATAATAATTTTACCTGATAAAAAGCATTATGCAGTAAGAATCCTGACATTTTAGTATGGAAACAAATAAAGAGTTTCTAATAGGTGATATTATGTATCACCTACATGTACATATACACCTCAAAACATAAATTATTAGGCTTTGAAATGGCAGTGTAACACCTTTTAATTTTTGGGGTTTTATTTCAGAATAATGGCTCAAGGTAACAGTATTTTCCTGAATATATTTAGGAAGACTTCAATAGCTCTACAGAACAGAATCAAATGCAATTTTCAATAAGGAGATGAGTTAAGAAGCATAGTAGGAGACAATCAGTAAAAACACATATAACCAGCTTACATCTCTGCAGGCTTGTTGGCCATATGCACCAGCAGCACCTCCCTAAGACAAAAAATAAACCAGTTATTTCTCATGAGTATTTTCTATTTGTAGTAGAGATGCCCACATGAACATTCATTAAATAATGCCATTGAAAGCTAGGAGTTACTATGAATATAGTTATGCTGGGGACAAAAAATAAAATATAAAAATAGTGCTTACAGGGCCACATCCACTCTTGCTTATTGTGTAGACTACTCCACCCTGAAATAAAAACAGAAGTCAATTATTTCCATATAAAGAACTCAAATGGGAAAGAGAGAAAAAACCCAATGCCATGCTATTTATGGCATGAAAAGCTGTGCAGCTGACAATGTGTATGTGCAAGCAAGGGATAAGCAAGCAAAGACGTTACCAGTCCACTGGCACTGCCTGTAATAATTCTAATTCAGTGTGAGACATCATCTGTATTCCATACAAGTTTCATCAGCTTTGTCACTGGTCATGAAATCTTTCAAATGTTACTGAATGGCTCATATTTTATAAAAAAATTAATAACTTCAAGTAGTTATATGACAAGATGAGAAACTCAACTCTTAGAAAATAATATGTATTATATATTAAAAAAATACAAGGAAGAAAACGAGGTTTTAGCATATGTATCAAAATAATTTGTATTTCTCTGTATCTGGTAATTCATTACAAGCAGTAAAGATTGAAGAAATGGAATATTACCAGATAATTCACTAATAAATATAACCACGATTAAGTAGTAAGAAATATGTCCTTGATAATCTCAGTTCAAGAAACTGGAGACATACCAGAAAGCGTCTAAGAGTGAAAGAGAAAATAGGAGTATTAATGGTAGCGGAGATAATCAACTAAAAACCAAGTATACATTGCAGTGATTAATGGAGTGAAAGTGGTGACAATGCAGACATGTATACCCCAGCAGTTTTTAAAGGCCAACTAGACAGTAATAGCCTCAAATTTTCAAATATAGTCCATTGTTAAAAACAATACAGACATTAAACTGGAGCAAGGTATTGAGTTTAAGAGAGTGGAGGTAGTTGAACTTAGCCCAGGTACAAACACACTGTTTGCTGGATAAATACCTCTGTCATTCTGAGTTAACTAGCAGAGAAGATACAGCACTAAATCACTTCACATTACAGAATTTTAGTCATTCAAGGTTACTGGAGGAAAACATACAAATGCTGGAATTTCGGACTCATACCTGACTGCCTGAATAGCTGCTCTGAGAGGAACCGGAAGGTCCAACCTGAAAAGAAACCAGACTGGTATTTATTATCTTGCTGAAAAATTATTTTGAATAAGTGATTTTTAGGAAAGAAAGTTCTACTTGGTGGGAAAAGGAAGAACCCACAAAGTAGTTTTTTATTAATTCATTCCACCAACTGATGCTATTAAAATTATTTCAGAGATCTTTCAAGACAAACGATCAGAACTGTGCCAATCCAGCTGTTATAAATAACATAATTCTGTTGCTTGCTTCCTTTTGTATTTGACCCCACACGCTTGATGTCCATCATTGAGAAGGAGATCTACACCACCATAATCATTAAAAAGTAGATGAAAGCTTTTTTACTAATATGGCTATGTAATCATTAGCATATTTGCTGTAAAAAAGCAAAGAAGGAAAAGAGGCTTCTTTACTGAGCTGCCAGTGAAAGTTTTCAAAAGTAAAAAATCAAATAGCTATATCCTATATCTAGATCATGAAGGCAAGGTTTCAGAGCTGTTAAAATAAGTGATCTTGAATAGCAAGAAAACACTAAGGAGTGAAAAGATAAAAAAAGAAAACTTCTATTATAGAGCTACTACAGATTAGCAGAGAGAATCTGCAGGAGGAAATGATAACAAGGCTGACAACCCTTTAGACAGTTTTGGATTTTTCATCAACAAAGATAAACTAACAAAAAGAAAATTAAATTGAGTTACAAGGGGGATAAAGACATGTCTAAAAGCAACTTTGGACTAGGCCTTGAGATCTTGGGCAGTTAGCAGCATGTCAATGTCTTTGGAGAAGGAATATTTACCATGATGCATCGGCCTGTTGAGTAAGTCCCTCCACGCTGCAAGAGAATACAGGTTCCAGTTACTGTTTATTGGCTGGTACTACTTTAAACAGGAAATCAACTGAATTCACACTGATGGTCTGAGTGAAGAAATCAAGTGTTTCATTGCTGACAATATATTACACATTTTAACAATCTCATCTGCAAACTGATGTTAATTAATTCAAAATAAAAATACATTCAAAACTGAATAAAAAAATGAAAGCATAAATGACATCTTGCTAGGAAAGTAATTTGAATGGCACAATAGAATCTTCATTCTACAAGCATGAAACAACTGGACCAGTAGGAGAAGAATTCTAAAACGGAGGTAACTGGAAGTTGGGAAATTGAAGAAGAATTGCTCTTACCTTGTTACATTCTAATTCTATCATAAGCTGTGAGGAAAAAAACAAAGGAGGAAGCATTACCAAATTATTCACTGGAAAAAAAAAGGCAGCTTATTATAGGAAATAGAAAATACACTTGGTTAAGTGAGAGGTTTAAGACAGGTGTTCACACTTGGTTCCAGCACAAGTTCACATAAATCACTGCTGCTGCAGTCCAGTATAGTAGATTTGAGGAGACTTTCTTTACTTGAGCTGCCAATGTTTAATATGTTTCATAGAAGCATAATTCTTGGCAAAAAAATGTTACCAACTCCTTTCAAGAATATGCTACAGTTACAGTTCCCAGGGGCTAGTTCCCAGTTCCCTTTGAGGCAGCAGTTAAGAACAGCACTGTACATCAGAAGTACAGTACAGCTCTATAACCAATTCTATTTTCTTTTTTTTTGCTTTAAGACATGGATTGTTTTGATAAATAGACTATTACTTTCCTCATTTCTGTAGGAGAAAAAGAGT
The DNA here is from genome assembly GCA_013399945.1 of Ploceus nigricollis. Taxonomy (NCBI): domain Eukaryota; kingdom Metazoa; phylum Chordata; class Aves; order Passeriformes; family Ploceidae; genus Ploceus; species Ploceus nigricollis. Next base: position 8,573 of record VXBC01011548.1, read on the forward strand.
ATTAAATTTATTTTTTCATCATTTTTATAAGAGGATTAAGCAGTTAAATTAAAATTATTGAAAACATCTAATGATTTTGCTTTAGTTAATGAATAAATGACAAGTGTATATCTTGTATCAAGCCAAAGATACTTTAATTACTGTATTAATTTCTATTATTCAAATACACTAAAACATACCTTCCTTTTACTTTTTCCTGTCGCATTAACTGACTCAGAATGTGTAGGTGTGAGAGTTTTGCTTTGGATTCCAACCCAAAAGTTCTCTAGATTTTGAACAACAGTTGCGCTAGAGAGAAAACAAAATAGTTTATTTTCTATCAGAGTAATTCAATACAAAATAGTAATAAACTCTTGTCCCTCTTTGCCCCCAGCCAAGAATATCCACTGTGTTCTGGTTTTAAGTGTATACAGTACAAGTTTCACAGAATACTTTTTCTTGTAGTGGCTTGTATTATAACTTTGAAGATAACTAAAACAGATGCTGAGAGCAAGCAGAAGAGGGATAGACACTGTTTGAAGAAACACTGACATCAGTGAGGAGCATTGGCTCAAATGTCCATAAGAATTGTCCCACATGTTCTGACAATCTGCATCTATGACAGTGAACTGATTCTCATGGCAACAACAAGTGGAAGCAATTGTGGGTTTGTATTCTTTTACCTGTTCCTGGTATTCCTCAAGACTTAATGAAGGAAGGCAAAGATGGCCCTATCATAAATCTGCACTTCAAACAATACAAACTATCAAATATTTAGGTATTTTCCAATATACTCCAAGCATGCATTTGTTAGAGTAGGTGGTGTTTTTACAAGGTTCACATCTGCAAGAAATGTAGCATTAAAAGTAGGCTAAATATGTCTTCCCCTGTTTTTAGAAATCACTTCATAGGTCATACACTTATTTTAAAATTTATATTAGAAGAATTTACATCAAATTACTATTCTGCCACTGTTCCAAATGAAGAAAGGTATAACTGAATGGGTCTGAATTTCATTTTTTCAGGGAAGGAGTTACATTCGTATTTTGTTGCTGTTGTAATTAAAGAATTCAAAGTGTAAAAAATGGCTACTCGAAGATCCATTAATAACATTATGCTTAATGGAATTATTTACATATATTAAGATCTTTAGGACATTAACTTTTACAACTATATCTTGAAATGGAAATCATTTAATGAACATAGTGTGAAGTTATGGCAAACTATGAAAAAAATTATGTTGGACAAGAATATCTCAAACAGCAACACAGGTCTATCTCAATATAGAAAGTAAATTTCAAGGCAAAAAAAAGAAGAAAAACAACTATTTACATAAATTGAAGCTCTCTAACATCATGTGGAGCAATCCATGTTGTTGTAACTTTCCGTTTGACATCTGAATTGGCATTACTTACTGCTGAATTCTGCAATTAAAAAGAAATACATATAATTATATAAGATGTAAGAGTGACTTTTAGCTATATTATTACAGAAACTGTCTCTACTACAACAGGTAACACTGATATGCTGCTACAAAGAGCCAGGGAATTTCTACATTAGGTTCATATCACATATAAAGGATAGACGACGTTATTGAGAAAACCTAACCTTTTAAACTCTACTGATGAAATAGCTCTGCTGTATAAAAATGATCCCTGCTTCTATTATTTAAAAGAAACCCAAGCTTCAGTAAGTATTCCAAAGACTACACACATACCGTCATGTTATGACATTCCAAGCCTTTAGTGTTTGGATCTGTAATTTTAAAAGTACCAACAGGAACATCTCCATCTATTTCTCGAGCTTGTAGATTAAATCCTTTAAACCCAGCATCTCCAAGTGCTTCTAGAGTAACTGTGAAAAGAGGCATTTTGAGAAATGTAAATTTCATACACCACTAAAACTGCCATCATGTTTACCATGAAATTTGCTTCACTCCAAGGCACAAGATTGCATTGTGCAGAATAATGCACTGTGCAGAAATTACTTTAAGCCCTGTACAATTCTAAAAAAAAAAAAACATTTAAAACACCTTTCTTAATTATAAGGGGAATGACAATAAAGATAAAGGAAAAAATTTGGAAAGGTGCTTCTCTGTAAAGTAACATGAAATTTATGATTTACTGACAATTTCAAAAGGAATTCTGCTCTACCAAATGAGCAGTGGCCCTGCTAACAAAAAGATTATTTATTTTCTGTCTAATTAGGCCTACAAAGTCAAAAATGCTACAGGAGGAAGTGAATTGCATTTCTTTCTATCTCTGTTTTAAAATAAAAGATTAGCTTTTGCATAAGGCTGAAATGCAGAAACATTTTTTTTATGTATTAGAACTGGAAAGATAGAAAACAGTTTGGCTTCCATGTTCTACATTAAATATGAAAAGTTAATAATTATATGAGCTAATCAATATTACTCAAATTTTGTTCCTGAAGGAGCTCAGAAAAATATGGTAGAGAGCAGTTTCATGCTTTGTGTGTATCAATACTGAAATTAGATTTCAAAAGACATAACCAAATTTGCTATGATCTATTATAAATTTCTCTGCTAATTCCATTAGTAGAGAATGGAATCAGAATAATGGTTTATGAACAGAGATACCTGTCGTCATTAAAAACAAGGGCAGATTAAGCAGGAATGACACAAAAATCAAGGCAAAGACTAATCAATCATACTTTGATAATTTAGTATTTCCAAACATCTGCATAATTAGCCTTCCAATTTGTCATCAACTTTCAGTCCTAGTTCACTAATTTTCCCTAGGTGTCCCAGAAGCAATGACATGGAGCCCTTGAATGCAGGGCTAAATGCAGCAGGGATGACCTGTAGGAGTAGCACATGGCATGTCACAGTGAAACTGCAGCAGACTCAATGGAAGGGGACCTAATGTGGCTCCCTGAGACCATGTACTGGGTGCTTACAGTGGGGAGCATGAAAAAAGGACTGCTAAAAAAGCCATGATTAGGGAAAAAAGAGACAAAAAAGGCAAGGTTAGTAGCATCTGGGATTCAATATTTTTGTCATGATAAATCTCATTTAACTTGCTGAACAGTCTGCATATACTTAAATCCATCCCCCATTTTTCTGTCAATAGTATTTTAAATATTTAAAGAGTATTGAAAGAGCCCTCCCATCCTTGAAGGAGCTCTTCACATGTTTTCCCAAGAAGGGCAGCAGTAATAGGACTCTAAGGCTTCTCCATTCTTCTCCCTGTACATCATTCTCCATGGAAGTACATCCAAGCTACTAGGTCAAAGTAAAACAGAATCCCAGCTAGAGAGTAACGACTTGTGAATAATGCTTTTTTTCAGCTACTGAGATCCAACAGACATGTGACAGGTCACAACTCTCTTCCACTTCCATGCTTCTTCTAGCATGAATGGCTAGAAAAAGAAGCATTCACAAGTTACTTGAAGTGTGACAGCACCATGAGATGGCATCATAGTGTGGAGAAACAAGGCTGTTAAGGTGCTCCATCCAGAGAGCAATTTGGGATGAGGAAAATAAAAAGGGGGTTTAAGCCACAGTTGCTCCACCTCCTGCAATGTGATAAAATCTGGGATGGAGCTCTTAGAAGGGTGACTCAAAATGTATCACTCTTAAGCAGTGTCATACTGTGTCCTGAATTTTTACTTTCTTGTAGGATGACAGCATGTGAAGAACTAATGAGTAGGATCCCTTTGTATTGCAGAGGCTTGACTCGACAGCAAATAATCAAATACAAAGTTAAAGAGCAACTAATTATTAGTCCAGTTTGGCCAGCTGTCCCACTCAATTTTAATTGTGTCACAAAAATTACAGCATAAAATTAAGCTATATTTATTACATAACGAAGAAAGAAAGAAAGAATGCATTTTCAGTTATACAAGTATGTACATACAGATATAAAACATAAAAAATAATAGGTATACATGAACAAGATTGAAGTTAAAAAATAAATTATCTAGACTGAGAGTGAAATGGGAGGATTTTTATGAAGATTGGTAATTTTGGAAGACACGGACAAAGGTTTTATGTCATTCAGATTGTTTACCTTGGACTTCATTTCCTGGCTCAAAGTTATCAAAAGATACAGCAATAATATATGGCGGTGCAGATGTCTGTGGTTCAGCTTCATAGTTTGGTAACAGAGAATCACAATCAATTGAGGTATTTGTCTGTGGAAAACCAAGGATTCCAGGCAAAAATATCCCACAGAACAAAAAAACAAAGCAGGAGTGTCTCTTCATCTGTGGAATGAAAAGACAATACAGGTCATAGTAACTTCTTTGAAGTAGTTGCCATGTTTGGCAAATATCTGCTTTTCTCCAGGACAGGAAACAAAGCAAGCCTAGAAAGCTACTCTTTCTTTGCATTCATGTATTTTGAAGAAAAAAAAAAATTAAATACTTATATACACTGGCAGAAAAGTGCAATAAGAGACACAAATATTATAATTTAAAAATACTGAATTATTAATGGAAGTTTAAATTTTCAGGTTACATGTCAGCAATCCATTAACAGCCATGTCTGCTGCATTACACCTTTGAACTAGAAAAGTCCTTAAAACAAAGTTCCTCATTGTTGCACTGGCAGATTTAGCTCAGCTCCTTGGCTATGCAAGAACTCAGAGGGAATCCTTGATCTCTCAAATTGTAGCTATAACCATGATTAGCATGCTCTTCTTTGACTGCTTTCCCTACTCTCACTTCCAAGGGACGGTCAAGAAATCTAGTTAAATGTCCTGGAGTACTCTTAAAGATTTTCAAAGTCTTTGTTTCCTGAAGGACTTAACAAAAGATTTCTGCCAAGTCCTCTGGAACTTCTAAACAGTTTAAAAATACTAAATTACTACTGCATGCTTCCTATTAGTAAAGAATAACTATAACCAGTAAAGAAACTACAACCAGTACAGAAATTCACAAAAGGTAACTTAAGAGACAAGACTGAAGTCCAATCCTCCAGGACTGTCTATGAAGAAAAAATGTATTTTCTTTATAGTTCACTTGCAATGATGGTAAATTGTTTCCAAGAAAGAAAGGAAACATTTCCCAAAAGTATTCTCAGGTGTTTAATATCAGATTTTTCAGCCTATGTTCAAAATCTAAATATGCAACTATAGCACTACATACTTAAAAGGCCATTACATCTTATGAGCAACTCACTCTTCCAGCTACAAAATTGCTGATACAACTGTTCAATCTCCAGAAGTATTTAATAATGCTATTTTACATGCTGTCTGCTACAGGATTGCCTCATGTGACACAACAGACAATAACAGAAAGAATGGAGATATTTACTTGAGATTTTTTAAAGCATTTCAAACACAGTGTAAGAGATATGTTCAATTTGTACCATCTACCTGTGTACCTTAATTCATGCATAACTGTGTAAGTTCATTTGATTTTGTATGGACTAATGAAATAAGTAACAGAAGCATCTGGAAGCAGGGGAAAAATACACAACTCTGAACACTCAGGTACTTAACTCTGAACTTCAACAACTTTTTAAAAAGCCATTGAGTCAACAAATAATAAAACAGGTGACAGTGAAATGTTGAAAGATTTCCAAGTAGGATGATGAAGGTTTGCATGGTGTCACACCTACTCAGAGCACCAACCAGGAAAGTGATAGACGCAAGTTATTGCGTCTTTAAAGCAGATGAAGACTGTTCCTCTCCAAAGCCTCATCAAAGTGTCACTCTAATGGGACCCTGGTAAGCATCATGTTTTGGTATCAGCATGCTGGGTGCGGTTATCCAATCTCTTGTGACGATTTTGACATGGCCCACCTCTAATTAAGTTTTAAATACAGCATGTGGGTGCTATTATATGAACAGATGCGGTAAACAGTGATTTAATATCAACATAGAACCAGTCTGTGTGTTGTTGAAATCTCTGTCTGACTCATGGAGAGATAGAAAAAAAAAGTCTGTTTCTAATTAGATGCTCCATTTCAAAGCGCAAAGTCCTAGTTTAGCTAGGATTGGAAAATTGTCTGGAACTGTCATGAAAGAAGGCCAGTCTGAAATATTTCCTCTTTTTCTTGCTAGAAAAGAGCCAGAAATAAAAGTACAACAAGTTGAAACATGGCTGAGATGCCTTCTCTTTGTATCAGCTCTCTGATTTAATAGTTCAAGAGGTATTCTATGAGTCTCATCATGTCATCTTTTGGAACTAGCTTTTAGATGAGAAAGAGAGATATTAGCATTTTAAAAAATTCCAAGTCCAGACTTGAGGCAGAAAACTTCCATGGGCCCTGAGTTCCAATACATACTCCATGCAATCATGTTACCTTGCATCACATATTTTACATTTTCTCCATGAAAAATGTAAAGAAACAAAAATTAAATATTTATAAAATAGAAGCATAGAGAATTCTGGCAAATAAATGTTATTTGCAGACTTCTAATTGGATATAATGATGAAAAATTAACTATATCCTCAGTTCCTTCATCTGATGGAAAAGTTATAATTATTTTTTTATGACAGATTCAAACCCTTCTCCCTATGAGTCTATGTGGCCCTCATCTTTCCAACACCTGGGCTGCTACCTTAAGAATGCTCTTCCATATTTAGTCTAATATGTCTTCAGGCCAACAATTAAATCCCTGCTAGTTAGCTACTGCATTCAAAGTCTGCTGGACTCGGGAAGAGGCACTTTGGTGGTTTGCTCCTCCAAAGCCTCAGGCAAACTTCTGAATAGAGACAAAAGTTGTTTTAAAGGCTTTTAAATATAGAGCATTTAATGAATATGATAAATACCTTTCCATAATTTGAGAAACAGTCCTCGCAAGTCCATCCTGCCAACAGTTTAAGACTAGCTCCTGTATACCCCTTTCTATTCCCATTCTTTATGAGTATTTTTCTCCTTCTCCTAGACATTCCTGATGAGCCATGGACTTATTCTTTAGCCCTTGAGAATAAGCATCACCAGTTAGTGTGCACCCTGTCCACCACATCCCCACAACACACCTTATCGACCAAGTGCCGATGCGTGGGCATCCTCCGGTCCCTCTGTGGTCAGTGTGGAGGAGCTGCAGCCGGGCAGTGCCGGTGCCCCAGCAAGATGAGACAGAGGAGGCGGAAGGCTCGGCCAATCCGTGCCAAGGCGGGTGTCAGCGCGGCCAATCAGGGCTGGCTGTGCATCTGCCCTGGAAATTGGGACACCACCGGTGGGACTGTCCTGCCCAGAGCTGGTGGTGACAACACCCTCCTCACAGGTGAGTCACGCCCCTCTGACCTTTATTGAGGCATCTGGCACAGACAGGGCTTCTGAAGGCTTGTAGCCTAAACCAGTATGTTGACTAAAATCAAAAGAATTATGCTATACAAAAACCCTTTACTAATATTTCATAACAATTCCAGTAAAACATTGTATATTAGTCTTATTAATCTGTTACCACAGAGTATTCTGCTGTTGCTTTTTCACTTCTCTACTCCTTTTTCACAGTTGGAAAAGACTTGGAAAATTCTAATGATTGTCATACTTCCAAGCATTTTCTCAGAGCACAGAGTTAATGAGGCTGTTTCTTCTCATGCACCTTGTGGGAAGAATCTGAAGTTATTGCAACTGACCTGCACTCAAAACTAACATTTTTTTTACTCTTCAGAAGATTTTCACAAGGTTTCTACTGGAGACTGGGAGAAGTCCAAAAGCTGAATGACATATAAAATAGAATAGAATATTTTCAGTTGGATGGGATCTACAATTATTTGTCTAATTCATGGCTGTCTAAATGCCTCTAAAACACTGATAGGTCTGGGGCTTTGACCACCTCCCTAGGAAACCTGTTACAGTGCATGACCAACCTCTCAGTAAAGAAATGCTTACTTAATGTCCACTCTGAACCTCCCCCAGAACAGCTTTGAACCATTCCCACACATCCTATACTGAACACCAGGGAGAAGACATCAGCACCTCCCTCTCCACTTCCCCTTCTCGGGAAGTTTTGGAGGTCATTGAGGTTACCCCTCAGTTTCCTTTTCTCCAAACCAGACAAGCCCAAAATTCTTTGGTGCTCCTGACAGGACATTCCTTTCAGCCCTTTCACCAGCTTTGTTGACCTCCTCTGGACATTTTCAAGGACCTTAGCAGTATGACAGACATTCCCATTTAACCAGGAAACTCTATGAGTGAATCTATGAGTCTTTGGTTAATGGAAATCCTTTAACTAAAAACTGTTTATAAGAGCCTTCTTCAATTCCTTAATGTTCATGCATTTAAAATGTATTTAAATTCAAAATGCTCACAGCATTTTAAGAAAATTAGCTATTTTTAAGATTCAGTGCATTTAACTAACTGTATTCTCTTTCAGTTAATTACCTTTAATTAATGAGTAGCATTTTATTTATATTGTTCCATTATGAAATGCATTATTTCCTATCTGCTGGTATCCCTTGGGAAGGAGATCATAATCTTTCTTCTCTTACTATACCACCAAACTTACCATTAATACCAATGTTATAAATAGCAATGCAAAATCCTGCTGCACACCACAAATGCAATAGCATACCAGTAACACCATCAAATAAATTACACAGTAAAGGAATGACAAGTGCTCACACCAGAAACACATAACCAAAGAGATGGGATCTTGCAAATGCATAATGCAAGACCTCTCTCACAACCAGCTAGAAGATACTGAGAGGTAACCAGAGGGATCAGAACTATTTCTCCAGGCTACTTTGAGCAGCAGTGACGGCTCCATGAATATTTGATTTGACAGTCAGATAGATAAATGTCAGGCAATGAATTGCTGTAATCTTGGTAATATGGTTATAAAGAAGCATAGATAACACAAACAATATGCTTTTGTTGGCTGTAGCACTAATAAAATACTATTGTGAATAAGCTGGTAAAGACTCAGACCATTAGTTTACAATGTGAGAGTTGTAAACGTGCGTCCCTCTTACAAAACACTCTGCTTGCGGTTTATTACAAAGCAACAGTATTCCCACTGAACCAAACACAGGAGACTGATTCAGTATTAATTTAGCTGTACTCTAAAATGCCAGTTTAAAAAATAAAGTCTTTTTCAGGTCCACACACTTGAAAGGACAATTTTGAGATCATAATTTAAATACCAGTTGAACAAGTGGTAAACTCCCGACTCTAGTGAAACCATGATTACAAAGTTTGCTATGTACTGAAACTCCCGTGCAGAACAACACTACACTGTGTGCCCATGGAATTCCCTGGTGCCTGGAATGCATTCAATGCAAATTCCTGTGGGAATATTAGCCTCTTTTTTAGATCTCAGATTGTATGTAGCCCATATGGAGTTAGCTGGACTTTCTTTAAAATAATCACGTTAGATTTGTCCCACCAACAGTGGGCCATTTAGGAAGAAGTCAGGGAGCATGGCAGAGAGGCCAGAGTCCAGAACACTGAAAGGAAGGGGATACCTACAGGCAGTGGGTGAAAATTTTAAAGGGTACATGATGGACACAGGGGAAGCCAGCTACTCACATAAGCAAAAGACTGTCTTCTTGAATAAAGGACTGCAAACCAGGGCAGAGTTTCCAGTAATATCTTGTTTCTACTAAAAGCTGTTTAAAACAAATCAGAGTAAGCAGCTCACTTCTTTCTTCCTCACTGATATCAGGACCTCCAACTGCTTTCATGACTCTCAATATTTTTTTGCTTGTTCTCTGCAACAACTGAACCAAAGCTTATTTTTAATCTAGTGGTTTACATTGCAACTGGAAAGGTTAGAAACCCTAAGAAACCTGCTGCTAAAGCCAACATACATATATAAATAACATGGTAAAATAGGTGATGTTATTTTCATCAGGGTCTGGTATCCTTATCAAACTGCTTTGATGTTTCCCATAGGCACTAGATACACTCCTGAGTCTTGACTTGGGCAGGAGAATTGGCAAAGTCTTTGCTCAGATGCCTCACATGTGCTGGACACAATGAATGTTGTAACAACAAAATTATTTCAGAGAAAATGCACATAACAAGTGCTCTTACAGATATGAAGAGCTGAGTTTATAACAATCTATGTCTTTTGTTAAGTACTCCATACTGACTCTATGGAACAGTAAAAGTCAGTGGGAAGGGAGGGAAAGAAACTTCATTTCTTCCAAGCACTATTTTTCATAGTTCTGAAAAAAAATCACAACTATTTCTGAACATCCTTGACTCCTCTTTAGTGCCAGGTGCCTTCCCAAGCTCTCCCAGTATTTTTCTTTGTTTCTTCCTTGCTTAAACAGGGAAGGTCAAGAATAATCCCTACAAATGACAGAAATGAAATTTGTTCTCCTGACATCTATTTTGACCATTTGAGAAATTTCTGTAATATTCCACATTTCATCTCCAAATGAAAGTGGCTTTCTCAGTGTACAGTATTTGTGTGATAAGAGGATGTAATAATTGTATACTTTTTGTGTATAACTCCAGAGTACTCAACAGAAGTTATTTTCAAAAACATTCTAGTCTAAATTTAATGGTAAGGATTCTTAACAGCTATGTGAATAATGATTAAATGAAAAGACAGATTTATTTAGTCTTCCTTCATAACCAGCTGTCTCCTACCTTAAACTAGCTGTCAATATTTACATCCTGTTTCCAAGGACTTAAAGTATTGCCACATTTTTTATTTGTAAAGGAACGTTTTGCTTCCTATGCTCAAAAAATAGATTCCTATCTTGAAAATTCACCAACATATCATACAGCAATATTACATATTGCTCAAAATAACTCTAGATATAAATATGGTGTTATTCTTCAAAAAAATTATATTAAAAAACTGTAAAACCAACTAAAATTTACATAGTATATTTTGCTCTCCCAAGGAAATATGTTAAATGTCTTCTTGGTAAACATTCAACTCTCTGAAAATTCAGCAAACCACATTTTTCTATGGGAAAAAAAGATATAAAAATTATCCTTTCTTACATATGAAAAAATTTCAACTCCTTGTTGTCTTTAATTTCTTGTCTTCACTCATGCTAGCACTTTTCCTGTCTGATTTAAACCCTGCCAATCTCTGTGTAAAAAATAAGTAATTCTATAAATAACAAAATGGTTCACACCTTGAAAGTCCTAAATAGATGAAGCCACTGGGAGCCTTACATGAGAATTAGTGAGCAAAAAACAGGTTTGCCTTGACTTGACATAAGAGTAGAAAGGGAGTGATCAAATGGATTACTTCTACTGAACCTTTTGTGTCCCAGTAGAGATGAGGGTGAACAAGACTGTGCAGAGCTGATGGGTGCCATGCACTTACGTGCTGCTCAGGAGAAACACCTGACATGAGCAGCACATACAAGAGCAATGACATATGAACATTGCATCACGTTATCTCATGCATTGTGCAAGCTAACAAGTGGTATTGTCCCTATGTGCTTTTAAGGTGAGTGCCTGGGTGTGGCTGCAAACATATGCAATACTTCATATAAGCCACAATGACTACCATTTGTTAGTGATTTACCAGACTCTATATTCAGATTTAAGTAAACCTAAACATGTTACTGGAATGGAAGAAATTATAATAGAGGGATCCTGCTACCAAGATATGCAGTCCACAAGAAAACTGGAGCCTTAATATTAACAATGAAAATTCACTGTTTTCGCAGTCATGGAGAAGATAAATGGTCTCTCCTACATGCATTACCCACTGGTATTACTGAAAAATTCTCTTGGACTGTAATTTGTATTTATAGATCCAGAATACTTCAAGTACCACTGAAATATGTTTACAGGCTATTTCTAAGTCCCTGTGGCCTAGAGAATTCTGCCCAGTGGGGTTAAGGCAGTGCACACCTATGCCTGTATGGTCCACTCATGAGTGGGCACCTGGGATTCAGACATGTAAGTTCAGCTTTAGAGCTTCTGCCAATCCAACAGTACTGGGTCAAAAGCAGCATAGATATAGGATACAAAACTGGATTGTATAAACTCCCTTTGCTGGTGTACACCCAACCACTGAAAAATGTTGGCTGCTTAGGCTAACTGAATTTTGGCCAATTTGGGGGACACATCATTGCATGTCTGTAACAGATACCCATGAGACTTGCACCACTGTGTGATCAAAAAAGGCATTGATCTGTTATTAATAAACATAGAGCTGCAGCTTCTAAATTTCTTTCAGTCTCTCAGGCTAAGAGGGAGATGTCTTTACTAGTGAACATTCCTTTGGAATTCAAAATCAACTTTAAACACTTGCTATTAACTCCACTCCTTCAGAAGTGTGACTAAAGGTTAAGTAGATTACTTATCTTTGTGTCAATCTATACAGGTTGTTCCTAGGTAAGAGAATGTGACTGTAGATTTGGGTAGTCCCAGTTTCTTCATTTACAGAAGCCAAAAATCTGTCATTCCAGAAAGCAGCATAGTTTTTATGGGAAGAGAGGTTGTTTAATTTTGCCTAAGTACATGTGCACAACTACTGGAGAGCGGAAAGGAAGCAGAGCAAAGAGGGAAGGTATAATGGGCTCATATGTTTTCCAATAATATCCAATTCCCAAGAATAGCCCATTAATAATATATTTTCCAGGACACGATCAACAAGGCATTTGATATTGTATAGGTTTCCAGCAACAAATGGTAACACTTGCACTGCATTCTTCCTGTTTGTCTCTGAACATGCCTGGCAAACAGCAACAAAGTAATCCTCACAGCTCCCTATGAGGCAGGGAAGTATTACTGTTTACACCCAATCCTGCAGATGAGGAAACCAAGTCACAGAGGGATTAAGTGACTCGGCCAAGGTCATATAGAAAGTCTGCTGCCACTCATGGTATGCATCAGTCCTTGTCAGCACTCAGTGACACTCCCTGAGAAGTTCACTCAACTCCTTTCTCTGCATAGGCCAGCATCTTTAATATTTCATAAGTATCATCTTCCACCCTAACCTTGACTGGAAGAAGAAAATTCATCAGCCCAGGTCAGAATCAGGCTGAGCATGATCCCCAGCTTTCTTACTTTTTGATTAGGGCTCTTGATTATCTACAAGATTGTACTTTATTTTCACCTCTGCCAGATATTCCTCCTAAGGGACTCCTCTAATTTAAACATAAGTAGGTAGGCTGGATAATATCCATACAATAAATACATGTAGTAATTATTTTCAAAAATTCATCCATATTTCTCTCAGGACACAAACTTTCGCATTTCTACTCCTGCATTTAAAACCCTCTACCATCCTTTGCTATACAATATGAATCAGCTCAAAATTTCATAAATTCATGCCATACAATGTGGATATATCTATATATATATACACACACACACACATACAGATAGCATAATATCTTCTGTATAGACAGTATTACACTGTAGATGGGAATATGTAAGTATCTAGTAAAAAATAGCAAGAATAATCTAAAAAAAATTAAAACACACATCCTAAGGTGTTTCACTTTTACAGTAGCTTTCCAAACAAAATCTCTGATGTATTTTATGTGTAAGCGCTAATGTGATGAATTTCACATCTTATTTCCTTGTGTTTGTGTACCAGAACAGTTAGTGGACTTAATGGATATTTCTTTAGGTGTGAGAAACTTAATGAACTTCATGTGTGACCCATACAGTGAGCACTGCTTTTTGCTCAGTTTAAACAGAAATACTGAGATGCAGCCACAGGCAAATCAAGAAGCCCAGGGATGAATCAGCACATTTAAGGCATGACAGCAGATCAAACAAAACCATTTCTTCTATGCTGTTCATACGAGGTTTCTAGAGCTATATCAAACCACCGACATCCTCCTTCCCCTTTCTCACCTTTTCAAATTGAGATCTAGGATTCTTGCATTCTAGTGTGTTTCTAATTAAAAGCAATCCTATGCCAATAATAGCATAGTTGTTCCATTATATTGCTAGACACGCAGCAGAGCTGCTCTTGGTACTTTTCTTTTACTTATTCAATAACTGAGCCTTTCAGTTCATTCATTTATAGTGCTGTTCCAAAACCAGGAGATCCTTTTATTTGAGGAAAACAGGAATAATTTTGAAAATGAAAAAATAGTCATGAGAGCTGGAGGAGCTGCCACCTCTTCCTTGCTCTGTCACACATTTCCTGTATGACTCTAACAAGTCATTAATTTCTATATGTCTCATCTAGAAAATGAGATAATGACATTTAACTATTTCATTGGGAGGCTTAATGGTTGTGAAATTTGCTGAGCTTCTTGGATGGAAAGAAGCTGCTGTCAGAGTAAACAGTAATAGCGTGATTATGTTTGCTGGGAAGGTTATAGGAGAGTCACTTTGTAACAATATCACAATTCTGCATTACACAGACAAGATTGGCCAAGCAAGTGAGTCACTTAGTGAGAAATTTGTGTTTTCCTTTGTTTGTGATATCTGTGCATACTGTCTGGACCCCAAAATCAAGACGAATTTTTAATGATCTATAAGTCTGTGGAAAGAGATACTGTCTTTAGAAAATAAAACATCCTTTCTCTACTGTTAGAATCTAATTGCAAACATCAGACTACAAAACATTTAGGAAAATGCCTGTGGGCTTTATAATTTGCTATGGATTAGTACAACCCACCATTTGACAGATCAGTCATAGACAGTAACACATAAATTGATTCTTTGTTGATTTTCCCTCTGATATTCTAGAAAGCAAAGGGACTTGAACTAATGTGTCTGGGATTCATACTCTTAGATGGGAATACATCTGTGAAGTCTGAATGCATTTGTGAAAAAATACCTAATTCATACAGTCAGTGGCAACAACCGCAGCTTAGGATCTCTAAAAAGCCCCATATAACCTTTTTGGAGCACCTCTGTGGATGTAGGTATCTAATGTTAGATATGCATACTCAACAGTTCTAATTTCCCAGTGTGTCACCTCTCCCCAGTGTCCCATCATCTCTCTTCTTCTCATCTATGTTTGCTGGGATTTGGATTTTTTTAGGTTTATATTCATTTTACTGGGAAGATGATGGGATATCAAATATGCTTCTAAATTGCTTTTAGCCATGAAAAATGTGATGATTATCTCCTACAACCTCAAAAAATTCATGCTGACAAAATGATTGGTAACATATTTTTAGGCAACAACTTTAAACTAATGTTTCTGCTTCCACCACAGCAATCCTCATTTCATTTGTGATAAGGGTTTATACTGGTCACCTAAATTCTCTGTAATGTTTTAATGTTGGTAAAATGTCAGTGACCATGTGTTTTTTCCCCCTTCAAATTAAAACATTGCTTGAAGGAAATATATCTGTTTATATACACTGTTTGTAAATAGCCAATATCCACAGCAAGTGCCTTGAGTACAGGAAATAACAAGCCACCTTTTTACTTGAAAAAGAAACTTAATCAAGCATTCCCTTTCACCAAATACGTGTTACTAAATACCAAGGAAGAATAGAAGCATTGTACAATTGAGAGCATAGTATGTGAGAGACAGAGAAAGCTATTCTTATATCACTGTCTACAGAACATATTCTCAAAGGTAAAGCATAGCATTCACGGGATTATAAGTGTGTATTAAAATCATAGCAGAAATAAAGTCCAATCATAGTGGCACTACAAAACGTAGCACTGGTCCATTCAAATCAAAATGCTTTAGATAGAAATCTAACTGAATTTTCTCTAGGAAACATTATCTGTGTGCAGGAGAGCCACAGTTCAGAAAAAAATATGAGATCTTGGAACAATTGCGATGTTCACCTGCTTAGTCAAACACAGGGCAACTAGCTAGATAAACAGCATTTAGGATTTCAGCACGCCATTTTGCAATGGTGCACTGAAATCTGTCCACAGCAACACAGCCAAATAAGGATCCTCTCATACCTGTCACATTTCATGATGTCATATCTTAAAGATCAGGACATTCCACCACATCACACTGATGCCTATTGAACTACTGTATCATTGGAAAGTGAATAATTCTGAGTAGGGCCAAAAGGTGTAATTTAAATGGATTTGTAGCTAGTTGCACTTTTCAGTTCTATCACCAAGTGAGTTGATTCACACTAATACAAGCAAAACAGAAGGCCAATTATGATATACTGTGTCCAGAGCTCTTACAGTGAGTGAGCAGCTTAAAATATTCATTCTGCAACTAGTATATTAGGAAACACACATGATCTAATCAGTCAATATCCCTAAAGGAAGAAAAAATTACTATCTACTATAGCAAATTTCAAAAATTCAATCATAAATGAGTTGAAATAGGAATGTGTAGCACATATTGAAAGTGAATGTTTCTGCTTGGTAGTGTCTGAATGTTAGTATCAGTACTTTAAATCAATGACAAATTATGAACTATTATGTTAAGATTAGAAATTAGATGCAGATGTTAAGATTAGAAATTAGACCTGAACAGACTGCTCCACTTCTCTTACTCTTTTCCACCTGGTTTTGTGGGGCGGAAGGGTTTGTGCTCAGTAAACCCTTCGCAACAAGAAAAATCTCAATACCTATTTCTAAGATGCTCAATTCAGACCCTTGCAAGTCAAATCATAGAAGATACGCTACAGGAGACAGCATTAAACCTCTGAAAACTCTCAGGTTAATTTATTCTAAATTTTAAAACAATAAGATTCACCTGTTTTGCAGATAGCCGAAAACCAGATGAACTGGGGCAAGGCCTGTCCTACACCTAAAACTGAACATCCACTAAGGCTGAGACTTTTCTAGCATATGCTTATACTCTAGAATCTCTAGTTTTAAAATTACATCAGGGCACCTAAGTTCCAAATATTTGCTTTCAGCAAAAGGAATGCAGTGTCTAAGATGATATCGCTGACAGGTCTGGACAGGTCTACAATTGCTTAGAACAACACCGAGGTTTATAGCTGAGAATGAGCCCTACTTTTAACTGAGAAGAAGTGTCTGCCAGCAGGATCTAACACTCAGTGGAGAAAAATGTGAGCTTGGCATGACTAAGGTAGGCATTAGAAGAAGTACAGCTGGGAGTGGATGAACTGGAATGGGCAAGGTCGAGAGTATTAAAATTTGGCCTATTTCTTCTAATGAAATGCTCACAGAAGGATTGTACAGGGACAAGCTACCATATAGTTGATACGTAAAAAACAGCAGAAGTAAACCACTCTTCAAAAAAAGTGTTAGAAGAAGGTGTATGTATATTTCATGCAAATTAGGAATTTAAAAAAATACAAGAAAATGGGGGTAGGCATTTAAAACATTGAAGGAAGAAGTTACAATTTACTTATTTTTTTTCCCTGAATCTTGCTCTTGAAATCTGTTTGGCTAGATGAGTGGAGAAAGATATAGTACTGTGTATTGAGGCCAGCCAGCTCATTCTCAAACTCCCCAGGTGATTATCTTTCCATCTAATTCAAACTGTGTGAAATGATAAAGGACGTACCATACCATGCAGCTACAGAAACTACCATACCAAGACTGCAGAGCTCTTAAATTGGACAAAATCTCGTGCCTTGCTAAGAAGGCAGAAGCATGTAAATATTGAAATGAGAAGAGAAAAAGGGGAGAAAAGGGCCAGCAAATTCAAATATTTGACTGAACTGGACTGAGTTCCCAAAGTAAGAGTTGCAAACAATATGCATTTTCCACCTTAACATTGGCAAATCTTCGGGTTTGAGTGACCCTAAAGTAGCTCAAAAGGACTGAGAACACTACTAGAAATTACCTTCTTATGCAGCTCTTCCCTTTCAGCTTTTTGTAAGAGCAATTAGAGGTCTTTGAAAGTCATAAGCTTTCAATTTTCTCCCCACGTAAATCTCCATGCAGTTACAAGAGAAAGGCAGAGATGACCAAAAAAATGAACAGTGGCCTAGCTAGCCTCTGAATCAAATTTGCCCTTTTTTCCTATCTCAGTATTAAATATTTAATGGGCAACAGCAGGAAGTTTATAATTTCAGAGCATAAAAATTAACTTCCATTATAATTCATGTTTGTAATATATGACGTTATTAAGTACAGAGTAGAGAAATTCACTCTTCATTATTCATATATATAATAAACCTCAAATTGTAATGTCTAGGTGCTTAGCTGCAAGGTACCTGAAATTTTATACATTTATAATTTATATTCTGGAAAAGTTTAATTGTAAATATTGTGATGTTTAATAGTAGAGGGCCACTTTGTTGGAAGGGTTCAACACAAAGTTCAAAGGCTGACACTGACCTGGAGCCCTAGAGAAATGGGACGGCCCTTAATTTATTATGAATTAATATTGTCACTAGTGGAGACACATCACACATTTTTCTGGCCTCTTGGTTAACGGTAACCTCGATTCTAATTCCCTCTTGTGGAAACACAAGCTAGTTGGACACACATGTGTCTCAGTGTGCTGTGGCAGCTGATTGCAGATGATGTGGAGATGAGAAAAAAATAACAGAAATTCTGGGCAAAGTAATTTTGAGACATGCAACTGATAGGCTTTTGTCCCTCCAAAAAAGGAAAATATTGGCAGCATTTTAAGTACTGAGAACAAGGATTATTATTTTTCCACTCCCGTAGGTTTGTATTGTTGAATTTGCAATCTTGGATTCTCAGGGCTTTTGCTTTTCTAGCTAAAGGGGAGACTGCTGCTGTAGAACTCCCTCACACCAACACTGGGGCTGGACCAAAATCCAATGATTCCCACGGCTTTGGCTTAGGAAGGATGTCAGCCAAGCTGCTGCTATTGTTCTGCAATGCCACTTGTGGAAATGAGAAACCGAAATTCCTGTAAGCAGTTGAGAGAGACATTTCACATCATTAAATAACAACTTATTAGAACTGCTCATGTATTCTAAAAATGTGAATGTATTCTAAAAATGTGAATAATAATAAATTAGAGCAGTGATTAATTAGACTTATTGCTAGAACAGGAAACGTGTGTTTAAATGCCTTCAAGACACAAACTTCTAGGTGTGTTCATTTTAGTCAGTCCCTTTTGCCCATCCTCTTGTGTATCAGAAACCTTGTGAAATTTTTTCTTTAATTTTTGCAATACAAGACTGAGAAACACGGGCTGCAGCATTACTAGACTACACCCTTTTCACTATGGTGAAGTTTGGAACAGTGCAACCACGAGTTTATTACTGCAGCATGGGAGAATGTTTAATCCACACTGTCGTACAGAAAGAGGGGTCCAGTAAAGCCCTGAATTTCTGTCTAAACAAACACACATGGTGGGTAACTGAGATAATCTCCAAAATCAGGATAAAAGGAAAAAAAATGGGAGATCACTGAAAACTGCGTCTATTTATGGCTCAGTCTCAGTGTGTATTTAACAACCACAGAAACTCAAAAAATAAAATGGAAAGTGTAGCATTAGTGGCACTCTGATTTCAACCCAGCCACAGCTATTTATTTTGAGAGAGAATACAGAAAGAGGAGGGAGGGTTTTGGGAGGGAGCCAAAGGAGTGCTTCATATTTCATCATATCCTGTTTTCAACAGTTTCATTAGACTTACCCTACAATTAATTTTTGGAGCAGATCTTGCAGCACCCTTAGGATATCTGCTCTTTCCTGGCTTTGTGCTGCAGAGTCTCAGACTGAACTGATGGTAATTCTAAGCCATAAACTATTTTCAAGTTGATCAACAGTCTGTAAAGCAAATTATTTGCTGCATTCCAAAGTTCTAGATGACACATGAGTCTTGACTTGGAATGTTGGGGAGTTTGTAACACACCTTAGTAATTTGATCTTCTTTCTACTTGATCAAATATGACTTATTGATATTATTTTGTAGTTTAGAATGAGAAAAAAAAGAATTTTTCAAAAATTTTTTACTTGACATGCAGAAGTCCAGTGGATCATACAAAACTGAAGGGTTAATAAAGAATGAAAATTAAAAGCATAGCATAAAATATATGAGGGCCTAATGTAATTTTCATTTACAAGGTTAAAACTATCTGGAGAGCATGTGCAGTGTATTGGAAAAACTAGAGGCAAATTAATAAGCACAGAATCAGCTATTTCTTATTTTTCCTAACAAAAGTGTTTATTAATAAAAGTATTTAATGTTAGAGAAAATGTATCATTATCTGAGCTGAAGTTTAAAGTAGCTTTCTTTTTGTAGTATTGGATGAAAACATGTTCCTAAAAATGAAGCTTGGGAACCAGTAACAGCAATGTCACTTATAGTACCAGAGGATAATGGTAATTATACTCTCCACTTGCAAGCATATCAAAATTATACTTAGTGTTATGAAAACAGGAGGGTGTCTGCTTCAATCTATTTGCTAATCTAGATGAAGGACCCTTCTTTGCTCAGAAATGGTGTGACAGGAGAGGTGTGGATACGCAAGGAAGACTATTTATTTATATGGCTTGGGAAACACCAAGTTAGGTGTGCCAGGCTTGAGCAACACCTATTATCATTTCTGCAGATAGCTTACTGCACTGAAATCAGTCCTGTGATAATTATTGCAGGACTTGATTAGGTGGCATTGCATCAGAACTCCATCTTCTACTTTATATCCAAACCATTTTTGCAGTTCCAAAAGATTAATCCCAAAGCACTTGATAGTAGTAGAACTTTTGGTACTTGAAACTATGTATAAGACTAAAAACTCTGACTTAACATTTTTAAAAGATGACCACTTAAGTGATATTTTCTGCAAAACGCAAATCTTGTCATACAGATGCAGCAATTGGAACCACAAAGAAAATAATAACTGAAGAAAATGCTTTTATTATGGCCTCCTTTCTCAGAGAACCATTTGATTCTCACCACAATAACAATGACTTTTTAGAAAAGAAATATAGAAACAAATAACAATTACAACAGATTAGTTCTTGAAAGACAGCATCCAGAAAAGGTCTGCTCCCACATTACAGATTTTGGAAAAATATTATCATTGTCACCTGATTACTTCTGATAAACTACTTATGCTAGCTTCATTGTTGGTTAAAAAATATAAAAATCAGCCAGTAGAATGTTTAGCCTTATAAATCAAGGAGATAGGTAGAGATGTACCTACTCTACTCCTACAAGCATCAGTATCTTAAGTTTAATTAAATAAGAATTTAGTAAAGAGTTATTGATAATTGAAGTAGAATAACATGAATACGATCACATAAAAGGACACTCCTTTTCCCTCCAACTTGAGAACTTCCTAAAGGTGAAGAAATTACCTAAAATTGAAAAAGTCTTCCTTATGGCCTAGCCTCCCTACCTTGGACTGTATGTAGGAAATATGTTTTGTAAATTTGACTGTAGATTAAAAGTCCAAATACCAAAGACTGAGCAAAAATAATTTGAAAACTTTGTCCAACAAACCAAACTAATGTGTCACTGTCAACTAATACTTCTAACAAAAATTCAGTGAGGAGATTTTCTATCCAAGATGGAATCTGAGAATGTAAACTGTAATCCAGAGCAGATGACTGATTAGGGCAGTCATCTGAAATGCAATGCTATAGTTCAGACCAGGAGTACATTTCACATCACTCCTGAAGCACATGTATTCATGAATTTCACAAAATCTATCTTATTCTCCCCTTTTTTAAGGTACTTTGCAGATGTCATTCTAGTGCAGATGTAAATCAATCTGCATTAGCCTTGGCAACAACAATACTGTGCCAAGTTCTGCCTGATCCATCAGGTCCTTAATTATGCCAAGTCAGCACCTCTCACTTGCTGTTCACCCTCTTCTACTGAGAGATAGTTGTCGTACGGTATCAAGAAGGACTCTTCTATGTGTAAGTTAAATAAATTCCTGGTGGCAATCTATTTTTACATTTTGTCTAAATGCAAATGACTGTTAAAATATTTTAGGGTCTGGAAGTTGCTTCACTCATTCATCTAAAATGCCTTACTTTCATGACCTGAACACAAAGATTTAGTGAAAGACCCTTAGTGAAAGATTTCTCTTGTGTTTCTTTGCAGCAGCTACCAATGAGCCAGAGCAAGTGGGTAACATGGAGATGCTGCATGTATCCATTGGATTAAATTCCTACTAGACTGACTAATTTATTTCTCTTGATAATGAATTATCATTTCCATCACTTTGACTCTTTAAATTTGTCAAAATAAAAAGACACTTATTACATAAATAAAAAATGTTTGCAAGAAGATTTAGTAAGCTTACTAGAAAAAGTGTTATGTTTGCTTATGGCATCATAATCCACACAAGAACACCTTCTTGGGGCTTCCAGAGAAAGCCTTAATACAAATATATTAATTTTCTGATAGACACTTGGAAGGCCCAAGAGAAGCCCACAAAGGAATGGTTTAACTGTGGCCTTTCTCAATAGAAGGAGTTGATGCTTATTGTTAAGTATTTACAGGTCTCCTCTAGCTGTGCCAGAACTGGGACATGTGTCTTGGCACTGAGGACTTGTCAGTCAACCAGAGTCTAGATAGTTCCAGAGGTATTCCCTGTTTCTCAAGCCCTTCCTTTCACTCTTCATAGCAGTGAGAAGTCACCACAGGATGTGCTCTCATGTCACCTGGGTTGCACAGAGTTTTCCCTTTCAAATGCAGAAGGAGGTGAATTCCCATTCCTTCAGCAGTTAACACTGTAAGGAATAGTCAGGTAACAATTTTTGTTCAGTATTTATAAATTTTTTTCATGGTGAATTTGAAATCTACTACAAGGAAAAAACCAACTCACTTTCTATAAATAGTTAGTTACTAGCAGCTGGAACAATGTCTCCCTTTTATTCCAAAATAATAAACATTTCTGGAATCATATCTGAAATATTAATTAGAAGTGCAGTATATTTAGAACATCTACATTTTCAGGCACTTCTCTACTCACCATTCTGCAATTGTTTGACTGGGATAGAGTTTAATAATGCTTCCCAACACAATCCCCACAATGCCCACAAATTCATTATCAAAACAAAAGAACCTAATTTCTGTTTGGGATTTCCATTGCTTGGTAATAGATAGTATTAATAGAAGTACAGTAATAGAATTTGTAACAGGCAAAGACTCAGAGCAAATAATGTAATACATGTTTTAGTAGTGCAAGTAGCTCTAGTTTGCAAAGACTGCTCACTACAGTTAGCAGAATAAGAGACAATGGATCTAGAGGCTGAAGACCAAGCCTACAGAGGCTTTTTGACCTATATATTTATTCATTCCTAATGCATTTCCTGCAACATCACTGACTCTTCCATCAGACAGAATGTGGCCTTCCTGCGTGAGCTGTGTACCAACTTCCTATTGGCAAAGTCAATTTGTAAATCTTCATACTCTTCTGGCAAGACTTTCAATCCTGAAGCTTGATTTACCAGGCCAAAGTTTTCATTCCTATAGACCAAGCCAGAAAACTTTCATTCCTATAGACCATAATTTTAACTAGGCTGCGAAATCCCTTTTTTTCCTCAGGTAGTCAAGAATCAGGTTCTTTAGTCTCCCATTTTCAAGATAAGGCAAAATGTTAAGAATGTTAACAATGACATGTGACTTCCTAGATTAAGTAATAACATGAGACTACACACAAGTCCTAGTATTTTGAAGAGGAGAATCTGTTTTGGAGGACAATGGGAATGGAACATACAAAGTCCTGTCATTGTTTCAGTGCCACATAACCCTGGATATAAAGTGCACACAAAGAACTGAACATAGCGGAAAATGCAGAAATTAACTGAAGAGAACATAACAACAAAGAGCTGTGAACAGGTGAGGGATGGGCATCTAAAAATGCCTGTTTACAGGGAATCATGACTCGCTGGGTACCTTTTTTATGCAAGGGAAAAAGGGAGTCCCTGGTGTGTAAGCAAGCCAAACACTTTACAAGACCAGTAAACTGCATGTGTGCTATACAGATAAATACTGCTGCCCTCAAGACAACACATTTTTCTGAAATAAATAAATAAGCTTCACACTAGTACTATTCCCTTCCATATATTAGTCATGAAAATGCTTTGAACTTAGACTTTACTAAATTGCAGATAACTAGCTTGTTAACTAAGGAAAGGATCATGTATTTTTGAAGTGGTCGCTCTTGTCCTTGCATTTGATTTTCCCCTTGTCTCTTGTATTACTCATGATGTTAAGCCTAAATGTAAGATTATCACCTTTTAGAGGCAAAGACCAAGTATTAAATCTTTGAAGCACAATGAAGCACCTAATTAGGTATAATCAATAATAATTATAGTTGTGTAATGGAAAATAGGAAGGTGAGGAAAAGGAAATGGCTGAGATCATCATAATTACTTTCTATTAGGACTCGCAGGGAAAACTAATGTGAGAAGCTGGTCACCTGAGAAAACAGATACATATATATTTGGGTTTTCCTTGGAGTTGAAATAGCTAAGTATACCAAGTATACACTAAACATGATTTATAACTTTAACAAACTCTGGAAGCAGAGTGCACTACGTGTATCTCCGAGGGGTTGCTGTGGTAACCTCTTTGGAAGGCAGCAATTACCGCCTACCTGGCAAATTGGAAGTGTTACATTCCTCTGCTAGTAACTCCTCCATTTAGCCAGAGGTCAGGGAGGAGAAGGAGGTGACTCTCACGGAACAGTCAGAGCCACAGAGCTTTCTGCCAGAAAGTCAAAGATGCACTAGGTGTAAAGCTCACAATATAAAACAGGGAATATATGGAATGTGAAAGCCCTGTTATACCCATGAGATACAAAATAACTTGGACAAAACCAGAAATTGACCTCCATGACGTTTCTGATCTAATGTTTTATGTTCCTATGGAGCGCAGGTCTAGTCCACTCCTAGTCTTCAGTGGGATTTTTTTGTTAGGATGGTTCCACAGAGAAGCTGCTGACCATCAAGGCTATTGTGGGTACAGAGTTCCTCATTGCCAGGCTAGACCTGTAGTGACTGGGCACACAGAGAGCCAGGGTAATCAGGTACTGTGTAACATGTCCCACAGATTGAATTGTAAGTCCTCTAATTTTTGCTCTGCACTAAGAATCTACTGCCCTAACTTCTTAGGGCCATCAGATCACTACAATCAGGGGACTTCTGCTCAGGAGGACTGACGAATAAGTTTTCTTGGGTTCCTTCAACCTGATGTATCTACTAAATAAATTCCTTACAGAATGCATTATTTTTTTGTGATACATTTGAATACAATTATGATACATAATCTTCCTTATGGAGAAGTTTTAATTTACTACAATCCATTATTATAAAGACCTTCAAGCTTAGTATGATGCTATCCTCAGTATGAAAGGCTATTTATTAACATCTTATCACCCTTTCACAAAAGAATAGCATCCTTATAGCAACTGTAATTATAGAGATACAGCAATATAAATATCCCTAATGCATCTTTTAATTAGGTTTAGTAAGTGAAAATATTTGGGAGAGTCAACTCAAGGTCAGTTGTCTAAGGACCACTTTGCGGTGATTCACCACTCTGTAGTGATTCACCAAGCACTGAGTGAGAATTTCCACAGTCACTCAAGAAAATACATTATCCCAGGTGTTACAGCCACAGTCACAGTGCCATGGGCACTGCTGAGGCACAAATGCAGCTCTGCTGTGAAAGGGTTAAACATCCACACCACAAAGGTGCTTGAAATAGTTCCCAACATGATTTCAAGCAAAGTAATACAACTGAGAACGAAGAAAGGGCTGCAAAACAGCATAGGAAAAGGGTAAAAAGGAAAATGGATACTCATCTCAAGTCAGAAGTACCTGGGGAAGAGCATACATCTCATAGATAGTTAGTCCACAGTATTTAGCAGTGGAGCTAGATACCTTCAACTTCAAATATAAGCTTCACAGAAACAAGAGGGTTTTTTTAGGTAATTAAAAAAAAAATTTCCAACGTTTTCTCTGTTGATGTGGAAGTAAAACAAAGGTAGGAGTGTGTGGCTTCCAGTAAGAGTAATAGAAATGTGGTTTTTTAGAGTAGTAGATAAACCTGTGGTCTACACATCCAAAGATATAAATGATGGAATGTTTTTTTTTTAAATCAATCTGCATAGAAGTAATATATAGACACAACTTTCATCAATTAGTTCCTATATGCCATGTAATTTTCTGCAGAACGTGGCATGGTGAATAACATCTCCAAAGGCATTCAATGAATATTTGAGCTGTTCTATTGTATAAAACCATATGATCCAAAGAAAGAACTGTTCTGGAAACTTTTTTGACACATTTCAGCACTCAGTCTGTAGACCATGCTTGAAACAGAGCCCAGAAGGCTGTTGTGTACAGCTAGGTCAGACATCAGCATAGGCTGTGAGGTTTCCTGAAGGCTAAACATGTGATGTGACAGATGTGAGAACAAAGGAACTGTAAATTGTAGGAGATTAGTATTTATTTTTTATAAACTAAATATTTAACTACAGGTAGTGCAATCTAAAGGCACATGCACCAGCAGACCTGCAGGTCTGCTGCAAAGCATGGTGAGATTTGGCATCGTGTGAAGTGCTGTATAATCCCTGGCATACATACAGTGGGATTACAGATCAAGCACAGACAGGTGGATCCTGATGACAGGGCAGACAGAAGCAGCTCCTGAGGAGGGCAATGCTCAGACAAAACATCAGTGTTACTGGGGCACTGTGGGAGTGACCTAAGCAGGCAGAATTAACACTGTACAGGTGGGAAACTAATTCTGGACTTCCTGTGTTTAAATGTCTGTGCTCTGCTGAACTTGCCACTGTCAAAAATTATGACCCATTACCAGTCACTCCTTATCCATATGTTAACAACAGGAGGGCTTTTTTCTTTGAATAGTACCCCCAACAATGGAAGCAGCATCTAGAAATCACATGCAACAGTGGCAGCAAAATCAATGGTTCTTAGCTTAGAAGACAGGTTCAGCTAAGTAGGATTTGGGTTAGCAGCATTCTTATTTTCAGCAGAAAATAGTTACTGATTAATTGTGAAGGGCAGTGAAAATGACCAAGCAAGAAACAAAGATCAGAACTTTCCAAAAAGAAGCGTGTCCACCAGGTAGTACTACCTGCCATCCACTTTCCACATGTTCTGAAGCTACCAAAAGTTCTCAGAGTGCAGCAATCACAATTTTCCAAGAAAGCAAGATAAGGGCACAGAGACACCTACATTAACAGCCAATGCCCCTTCAGTTAATTCAGAGCAATTCTTAAATTTTTAGCACTGGAAACATACAAGTGTGAGTGGTGTATACTAATCCCTGTCACAACTATTTAGCATCCTATTTCAAAGCATCCTCATGTCGGTTTCCTGAAAAGAAATTTAACGTAACATGGTATTTAACAAAGCATTAATAGTGAAAAGTGTTAAAGATGTAGTATCCTTGACTTCTACTGCTTCCCCCATGCTGGAAAACATAAATACACCAAATAGATACATGTTGAAAGAGTGTATTTATTAGCAGTACATTGAGTATATAATTATGGCAAATTAAATAGAGTACGCAGAGAATTAAATTTATGAGACAAAAGATACTATTACAGCAATTATTATTCTGAGTTACCTTCTGTATATGACATCAAAAGACTTTAAAATGTTACATTCAAGCGCATAAAACCTTTGAGTCTGATGTAGTACTTACATTTCCAAGGATTTTGATGACTTCTGGGTGAAATTCACAGTAGCATTTTAGCTATGCTGAAGAAGGGTGAAAGATAGAGAAATTGAGTCCACTTTAAGACACCATAGTGAACTGGCTGAAGAGGTGGAAATAGGGCTGACAAAATAATGCCAATTTTTCACTTCAGCCAAGTGAAAAATGTTTTTTCAGCCTCTACAGGACTTCTCCTCCCCATGACATTTCAATATTTAAAAGTTTCTAGTGCTCAGAAGTGCAAACCAGGTGATAGTTGAAATGAGTTTGGAAATTCATCTGTGGTTACAACTACTTCCTCAAGCTGCTCTTCCCTTCAGCAGTCAGAGCTCCTGGTCAGGGCATTGTTGCATTCTGGTGTAACAGCAGTAGAGTCCTGTGGCTGTGCTGTCTGCTCCACTGAAGCACAGGGTCATACAGACGAGACAGGAGGCCCAGACTGAGGTAAACTGCAGCTTCCCCCTCTCCATTATTTTTGCTGTACTACAGCATGCAGACACACCAGATATCAGAACTTCCTCTCTTTCCTACTTCCTCCCTTTGAAACACTCCACAGGTGAGGAAACATCCTCCTTGTCTCTCTTGGGTGTTCACTTAGAAGTCCTTCTCCCTTTCTGTCATAACCCGTCCTCCACCATCACCCCATCTCTGACCTTCCTGAAGGATTCACTGACCACCATGCAGTAGGGTTGCTCTTCAGACAGTCAAACATTAAGTTAAAATTCAAACACTGCCCTCCCAGAGATTCTTTTTGAAAGAGCTATACTGCAGCTCTCTCTCTAAAGAAATATTGAAGTGCTTTATAATTGGAATGGCAGTAGACACAGAACACCCACTCCCCACAATTAAATGGAGCCTTTTATGTTAAATGAAATCAGGGAGAAGGATAGGAAGCAAGATAACATTTAACATCAATATTTAGTTTAGAACAATTACTTCATAATCAATAAAAAGTATTTGTTGAAATTTGGAAGAAATGCTTAATTACCTAACAGAAGGGTTCTTAGCTACTAAACTACTAAACATTCACTTTTTAAATATTATAACTTTTGGACTTCTCTGCTCAATCTTCCAGCACAGACAAAACAAGACTTTCTAATAACACAGGTACAGATTTCCAAATCCTAGTGCTTTAAAGGAATTTTTGCAAGGCCTTATTTGAAAACATGATGGAAATAACCAGAGGAACACCTGTCTACTACCACCACTACTACCCCCTTGCCCCCCACCACCTGATCCTCAACTAGGTTTTATTTGCTTTTAATATTCCTGAAGAGAATGTTTTCACCAATTTAATAAATCCAAAGTACAAAATTCTACCAGATTTTTGGGACTACAGCAGAATTTAGAGTATGTTTTGTTAGACTCCAGCAAAGGTACCTACAAGGAAGGCAAAACACCCCTCTGCATGAGAGGGAAACTGCTTCAAGGAAACTATTGTGACAATGAACCCCAGCACATTACAGACTCCCTACCCTGGAATAAACAACTGTATTGCATTGCTACATCTGATTTATGATTTTAACTGCTGTTTGAAAAGGTGTATAAACTGTCTAAAGACAAAATTATGCAAAAATAAACCTGCAATTATTCAAGGCATGGAAATTAAATTACTCTAGATTTACTCTGATCCAGATGATAGCAGTGTCTGGTTCTTAAATTTAACTAAATGGTTCCTGGACGCTTTGGAAAAGCTCTGCAGTAATCTAACTGTTCCAAACACATGAATCTGGCCCTCCAGAGGCCAGCAGGGAGACCTCCAGCAGTACTAGCCAGATAGCCATTACAAGAAAACAAAACCAGCTCTTGAACAGCTGTCCCAGTAGGTCTGATTACAGGCTTTACAAATTACAAAATTATCTTGAACATGTGGGTGTTCCCATCCAGCTTCAACAAGTGGAATAACTGCTAGAAAATGCAGCCTGTTAAACACACAACGAATGCCACTAAAAATTATCCATGTAGCAACATAAATTAAAATACTCACAATTATAGTGAAAGATTACCCAGGCAGAATTATTTTCAGTTTTCACATTAAAGTTTTTTGTACATAAACAAAGCATTTAAGGAAACTGAAAAAAAATTGCCAGCAATTACAGAAGCATTAAATGAACTATGATGCAAATAATAAATAAATGCCTAACATACACCTGGTTTCATATCCTAGCATTTCTCATTTTTTAGGAGATAAATAGATTCTTGAACTTTGCAATAAAACAGAGATTACTGGATCTTTTAATACTGAAATACCCATTAGTTCCAGTTATCCCTTTAAAAAATCAAGCTGTCACTAAACCATCAAAGATGTATTCCTTTCCTACTTCTCCCACATGAGGATATATTAATGAAACATTTTCTAAACATTTAAAAACTTATTTTGATTTTGAGGTGCGGGAATGGAGACTTGAGCCGCTAAAAGCCAGCACAGCGAGTGCAGCTGTGCAGAAATGCAGAGCCCTGAAGGGAGCGCGGGGGAGCTGAATGGTCCGGCCCAGCCTGGGCCAGAGACAGCAGGACCACAGGGGCCACCTGTGGCCACCCTCTGCTGCCGGGTTGGAAATGTTAATTTTTATCTACAATAGAGAGCTGCACTATTCTTACCCCATCCATCATCCCCAGCTTTCTACTGAGGTGTTCACCTCGAGCCCATCCTGCTAGTCCCTGCATTACCATACATTCAAGTAAGATCCCTTCTAACATGTCACCCCTGACACTTTAATCAGTCATTCATATCCACAAAATTTACACACTAACTAACCTCAAAATCCTACCCCAAGCTCTCCTTAGGTATAATACCGCAACACATCTTGGCAACACTTAACCTACTACTGCCCTCCAACGACTGCTCTTGCTAAGACACTACCTCATTATTTGGCTGCTCTTCAGGGTGTACACAAGCAGCTGTGAGCCTTACTCCTGCATTTGGAACCGATTTCTCATTGCATACTATTAAAACAGGTACGCCTCTCCAGGTCTAGGCTGCATCTAGGACCCTTATAGACAATGGCCATAAGACCAGTTACAAAGACATTTTAAAAACAGCCGCTGAATGTATCCCACAAAAGAACAGATTATTAATTTTGTAGAAACCTTTTCCTTGAGATGTCACTTGCAAGAATTAATCTTTCA
This sequence comes from Ploceus nigricollis, assembly GCA_013399945.1. Classification (NCBI taxonomy): domain Eukaryota; kingdom Metazoa; phylum Chordata; class Aves; order Passeriformes; family Ploceidae; genus Ploceus; species Ploceus nigricollis. Next base: position 39,032 of record VXBC01011548.1, read on the forward strand.
GCTTTCTCAAATTATGTGGTTGTGACTCTAAAAATCACCTTAAAAAAAGACTCCCACTATTATAATTTAATCCTACTCTAGAGCATCATGCTTTAAAATAATTGTACTTATAAGTCTGTAAATCATGAGACTGCAAGTATCTTCCTTTAGAACTGATTAGAAGACATCATCTTATGTTTCTCACCACCACACAAAATTAAGCTCCAGTTTATTTGCCAGTCCGAACTCAGAAATACAGAACTCCAAAAAAACTTACCTCCTTTAGTATCTGGAGTCCACATCATCCAACTTAAGACCCTTGCCAGGCTGCAGCATAATTCTCTTCTTTCATGGCCGGTTTTCATTCTCATTGCAAAAAGGCACTAAATGAAGCATAGTCTCTCTGTCTGAAGTTGCACTGAGATATTGCTGTGGTACACAAAGGGAAGGGAAGTGCTCATGGATCTCACAGATTGCATAAGCTTATGTGAATTGAACAATTTTATTATTTGTCAAATATAGTCAGTGGTACTGAACTTTGGGTAATATGCTGACATTATTATTCACAGGGTGAACAGCCACTTGTGGCTGAAAGGTTGCAAACAGAACAGACACACGGCAGAGATTAAGATTTCTGAGAGAAAGAGGTTCAAGGAAGTAGTACACAATGAGACAAACGTGTCACAGGCCAATGGGACTGGACAAGTGCTTACAGAAACACAAGAGCCTGGAACAGCACAGATGGCTCAGACTGCCACCTGACTAGCCACAGTCTGCTTCCAATATTATTCTCAGGTTCACTTTCATACCACCACACGTTACTTCTACTTCAGAATCTGACCCTGTAAAAAACAGCTATAGCTAAAACAATTAACAGTCAACTTAGCGCCTCGTACAGGCGCTCATGCTCTGAAATCAACACTCCCCTTTAAAAATGGCCATTGGTCCACTTGGTCACCCGCACTTTGATGCAAAATTCATAACTGGGAAGCCTCTGTTTTAATTTAGTCAGTAACTTCTGAGAAATACTAAATGCGCAGGCAAATCTGGCAGAATGTGAATAGAGCTGATCTCTCCTTTGTACCGCTACATTAAACAAGAGGTGTACAAGCTCCCAAGTTTGCACAAACCCCCAGATGCTCCCAGTCAAGTACATTTTCCTTGTTACTGTTTCCAGGCACATTCAAAAAGGAAAACAAGCGGTCAGCTGGGGCAGGTTTCCCGTTTTCCCGAGAGGAGTGCGGCTGAGCCGCCCGCAGCCGGCGGTGCGCACAGGGCCCTCCTGAGGCCCCNGGGGAAGCCCTCTCTCTGGTGGAGAGATTGGCGGGCTCTTGAGGGGTCCTGCCTCACCTCACACACCAACGCGGGCAGTGCTCCAGTGTCCTGACTGCAGGCGCTTCCCCAGTTGCCATCTGCAAGCTCCAGAGCAGCTTTCTAGAAACCTGCCAGTCACCAGTACCATTTCATCCATCTGTTCCTCGACTGAGCTGCTTGAGGTGCCATGAGGGCGGAGGTGGCAGCTCTGACCTTACCAACGCCCCCAACACCTCAGTGACTTGTCATTTTTACATTTCCTTACCCATTTTTCAATAGAATATTTATTAAAAGTATATACAATAGAATGATAAATTACTTCCTAAAGAAAATGCTTGAATAGAGAATTAGAAAAAAACTCCTATTTTTATAAAGCATGGAATGAAATGGGGACATCGCAAAATATATAAATGTATATGTATATTTATGTACAAAACATATACGCAAAACTTATACATATATATGGATGTATACTAGGCACCTGTGCTGTGAGACTTTGATTTTACAAAGTAGAGCTGAAAAGTGAAAATGTCTCCTCCATAGGGATTTTACTCCAAAAATTAATCACTGTATCATGTGGGTATCTGTAAGTTAATCAAGACTGTTGTCTTGGTGAGTTCACAATACTATGACTTAAATTATATAAACATCCATAGCAGAAGGTCTGCTAACCCAAACCCACTCAAACTCAGCTAGCACAGCTGACATTGACACCAACATAAGAATCTCAAGTTTATGCTTTTTTCCTAATAAGCTGCTGTTTTTGTAATAAGTGTTGTTAGTACATTTTAACATTTAACCTGAGGATTTAATCTCTCCCTTGTGTGTACAATTGCAAGAAGTGAACAAGTAACATCGGCTGCAAAGTTTGACTTTTTTTAAAAAAAACAATCACAAGAAAAGGTTAACTCTGAATTAAAGAATTTTATTTTGTGCATTTCAGAAATGAATAATGACATTTTCTAAAATCAGTTGTTCCTGTGATAGACAGACATGTAAAGCTCATGTTTCCATTTTACATTACAACATGCAGTGTCAGAATGATACATTAGTTTACTTGAATTCTCAAGTTAATCATCTTTGAATAAATCAAGAGCTATTAACTGTGTGAACATTGGTAACAGTTAAAATTATTTCATTTGGGAGGAAAACCAATTCTTAATATAACATAGATCAAGAAGCACCAACTGGAACACAATAGATGCACAGTTCTTACGGAGTTATTTGCTTTATTTCTATTTTACCAATTATAAGTTTGCATTACTAGAAGTCCTTGAGTGTAAAATATAAATGATAATGATACAGCTCAGGATCAGTCAATATAAGTCAGCTATTTTTAGGGGATAATGACTTGATCTATACGGATATCAGCTCATTTTATGTTAGAATTAACATTGTTTTCTTCCCTCTTCATTTTTAAACTGTCTGGCTTGACAAAGTGTTGAGTAGCATTTGAGGAAAAAAAAAAACCAAAAAACCCCAGAACCAGTAAACCACCAGCCCCCAAGAAAGTTAATAACCTTAAAATCTTACTTTCGTTGCTACTTAACAGCAAAGTCAACCAATACATATTTTTTCCCTATTTAAAATATTTGTCACTAAAACTATGCTCAACTAATCAGTGCAGAAGCAACATTATAAATGGGCATGTTTAGAAGTTTCATAACATATGTATTTTTGTGTACACAGTGGTGATTTATCTTTAAAATTTTACTATTAAATTAGGAAAAAACGCTAGCAGTGACAAATATGCAGTCTCTATCAGCAGTGCAGGCTGCAAAACTGGAAAGCAATCTGTACATAGCATAGGAAGGTTTTGATGAAAAATTTCTCATGTTTTTTTTCCCAACACTTAAAGAGTGTTATTGCCAATGAATATAATTTTGACACCTGGTGGAAATCTTCAACAGTTATAGCTCTTAAGCTTCACTTCCAATTTTAAAGTGTTTTCATGAAGTAAGAACAAATTTTTTTTCTGCCATTTTGTTCCTGCTTTCTAAGCTACAGGAGCCATAAAACATACCTTGAAATGATACACAAGAAATAAGTATCCAGGAAAACAGTAAAGCTAGTGAAACAGTAGGACGTAAACCTCAATATAATTATCAAGAATTTTGGAAAGTTCAGTGCAGTATGAAAAATACTTTCTATGTCTCTTGCACATTAAAAAAATAATCTGTAGCTGACATTTCAGTAACATTTTTGATCAAATGACATTTCTTATGCATTGTGTTGAGAAAATAAAAAATTCCCACCCATGTACTGCAGCTCAAAAGTTCAGGTAGAATATAGACGTTACCTATTCCTAACTTCTAAGGACTGAACACTTCAGCAAGGGAGTTAAAATCCTTATTAACCTTTCAAACAAATAGTATATGAGTATAGCCACTTCTTATAACTCATCTCTTGAACCGGTTAACTTGCCCTTACAGTATCTACCTGAAATACATCTCCCTGAACAACACAGCATGTGTGCACTGTACTTTAGACAGAATACAGAAACTTTAAAATACAGACATGATAAAATCTTGATCTGCGTTTTAGTGCATTATAATTACATCCCATATCTATTTTTTGCATAATTAACAGTTAGCATATGTTGTCTAACATTCAGAAATAGTGCTTTTGCTTTTCTGCCTTGTGATGTGGGAAGTGTTGTCAACCTCACTCTCTGCCTGTTTATTGCACTAAGATGGAAAAATTGTATGAAGAGTTTGAGAATTACCAACTGCTCTCCTCTCAGTTTGTGAACCCTGAACTTAATAAAGACATGCAGGCATCCAAATATGAAAAAACACATTTTGCATCATGTTCACTGGATTGTTCCCAAAGGACACCACACAGCATGCTTATTGTTATTGGTGCAATTTCAGAAGGCCCAGAAGCCTCATATTCTCCTCTCTGATAGTAGGCTACTATGTCTTTCCATTGTGTTAAGCATTTCCACCTGATTAACAGAGCTAGGATTTTGCCAAGAAAGAAGGGCTCAGGTGACCCTATCTCTTCAATAAATTAACTTAATAAGCAGTCAAGCATTTTGGCCTTCCCTAACATATAGGCTGTGCATTGTATGCACACTTCTTTTGAATTACCCATGGTGAAAACCAGATATAAATGAAAAAACAGGTTTGCTATATGGCTCATGGTATTTAAATAAATCTGAAGACAGATTAACATAGGATGTTACCTCATTATTGCTTAACACTCAAAGTAAAGTTTTCAAAATTTTATATATAACTTCAGAAGTTGATTTGTTACAGTATTCATACACTTTATTTCTGTGGTTGCTTAGTGGAGTGTTCAATTGAACACATACAAAACCATCCCCATTATACAGTTCAATGGAGAGATAACATATTATGCTTTCATAATGCATGGTGCTAGAGCACAAAGCATACCAAACTTAGAAAGTTAGAGGTTAGTCTACCCCCTTAAGCATGCACTTGCAAAAACATCCATTTACTCTTTAAGAGACAAAGAAAAAAAAACATAAGAGCTGTGCTACTTATTTTTAGGTCAGGAAGGAGCAAATTTGTTACATTAAGATTTTGTTTTGAATAGGCTAAAAAACCAAAGCTATTTAAAATTAAGTTTGTGCATATTCTTAAAATTGCTCCTTACTAAAAGTTGCTGCATCAAGTGTGCACTGCAGTTTTATTTTATTGTCATGCCCTGATTTTCAAAACACCTAAGCCCCACACATTTATAGGACACAGAAGCTGCTGGGATTCAGCATCTCTGAAAGTCAGGACACAACTTAAGTGATTGTGCAGAACAGTTAATTTCCCTTGCAATGTAAGCCAAGTGTTCATTTATGCCCAATAGTAAGACCACAGAAGTTTCACCAAATAAATCAAAATAAACTTTTACAGGTCATAAAGGATTTCAAGGATAACACCAATTGACCAGGCCTGAGTTTCACAGCTAAAAGGACAATACTGCCCGTTCTCATTGGTTAGTTCTGGAAGTCCTTTCCAGGATGATCTGATAAAAGAAAACAGAAATGAGTACTGTTGTTAGATTATAGATTGAAAAAAAAGGAACATGCCATTTTATCTGCTGCAATTTTAATCTGTCACTACTTGCCCTTTAACTATTATGTTTTACAAAGTTTGTTTTTAAATATTTTGATTTTTTTAAAAAACAAATCACTGACATTTTTTTCTGAAACTGATGTCTTGTATGAAATAAGATGCTAATTTTTGTGTAAGATTTATTTCACCCAGTATTGACATGGATAAATATTAGGAATTCTGCAATCTGTGAAAGGCACTAGATCTCACCTGTATTTGAAATCTGACTTGAGACCTGCAGTTGCACATATAGCACTCAACTTCCTATCTAGAAAAGAGATCCTGTTTATACAGTAGATCTGTACTCTTGCATGCAATTGGATGGCAGATACCACTAGCTTGGTATTTTGAATATTTTGTATTTGTGTTTGTTGTTACCTTACCTTTCAAGATGAACATAGTGGCGAGAAAGAACATTCTTAATCATAACTACAGTTTTTGCATATATCTCTGGACCAATCAATCTAGAGAAATACAGTTTGGCACGAAGAAAATATCCAATTGGCCACAGCCATTCCTAAACAAAGAATGAAAGAGATGATTATAAAAGCAGTTGGTTTGAAAAGATGACTACACTTTTTTCTAAAATTGAAGGAAGTAGCTCTTACAGGTCCTTGGTGATAATTAAACCCTTTGGCTACATTGTAGTTGTCATTGTCAAGAGCATTATCATAGACTCCACAGTACACCATATCACTGCAAGAAACAAAAAATGTATTATGCAAACAAAGTCTTAATTAAAAATGATACATAGAAAAGGAAAACAGAAATTAACCAAAAAACTTGTCATTTACATTTATTGATGGTTAAGTTAGGGAGGTCTCCAATAGGTTCTGTACTTTACATGACAGTGAAATTCCAAATAAAGTTTAAATTTGTAGGAAAATGGTCAACATCTTGAAAGGACTTAAGAGTCATAATTTTACCCTTTTACTCAAACTGTAGTGCTGTACACTGTATCAAACACTGTATGTCTACCTCACTATATTTAACATCTTTGGTATGATACCAAATTTGACTTGCTTACTGTGAGGCATCCAAAACCACCCAGCCATTGCCTATATAAAGAAATCAATTACACAGACTTCTAGAATGGCAAAACAATTGCTCTGGAAGTACTTCCTGCAGCCTTATTTCATTGGTATAAATGAAGATTTCACACCATCACCACCACCCCTGCCCTACATCAAATAATTCCTACTGTTGTATTTATCATCTTTAGGAATTACCATTTGATCTTATCTCTACTGTACTTACTCTGGGTCTAAGGTTTTCATGCCTAATGGACCAAGAAGCTTTTCCTCTGCTATCTGCAGAGCTTTCCAAGCTCTCTCAGGTGTAAACAATTCAGGGGCCTAATAAAATAATAAAGATTTAATGAATAATGCCTGTGCATATATATACATAAGGCAGTGTATACAAATGCAGAAGACAACAAAAAGCCCAAGTTTTGCATTACTGAATCAACTTCTGGAACCTGAAAGTCAGAATAAGCAAGAAAACAGAAGATATCCAGTGCTTTTTTCAATTTTGATTTTATTTTATATACCCTCGACAAATATTATTACCGAAGCTCTTTACAAATCCAATGAAGACAAAGAATCCTTCCTTTTTAGCCAGTTTGATGGGAAAAGCAGCCTCCCAGACCTAGCCATAAAAGATATTCTGAATACAGCAAACACGGCAAAAAATGCCATGCAGATGGGACCTTAAAATTTTCTTTATAACTGAATTAAGCTTGCATTTAAGTGCACAGCCCTCCTCCCACTCCCCCACACTTACCACAACCATTGCTATTGGAAAATTTGGCCTGAGTTGGTAATCACACCACGGACTCGAAGCTCCATAGCTGTCCTTATAAATTCCACGTTTGTGTACAAGATCTGGGTGTTTTTCATTAGGATCTGCTGGATTCTCAGAGACAAAGAACAGCTTTTCAAAGTGTCCTTGAATTTTCCTGTCCCACTCATCATATGTGATCATCTCCTCCTTTCCTGCAAGATGTCACACATGGTGTTAATTTTCTGCAGTTAGCCACAGTGACAACAGCAGAAGTATGCTTCCTGAATTCCTGACACTTAATATAACAGAAGCAGACCAAGAGCACCTCTCTCAGTTTGTGATTCCCTACATTTAGGCCAATTGTACAGATCACAGGAGCAACAGCTCACTGAAATTTCTAGTGAGACTAACACAACATCAGAATCTCCACAGGGTACATATTCACTTGGGCTGGCTAAGCTTAAAGTAACTTTGTGATTAGAAGAGTACTCCCTCTAAAAGATAAGGGATTTCCTATGATATTTATGTAAATATTCCCAGCAAGGAGTTTTCTGTGTTATGAATACTGGGGGAGGGACAGAAAGAGAAAATAAAGTGTCCTGCATCATTTCACTTTGTATTCTTGTAATGAATGTTGCAATCATCATAATACACAGTAACCTTATCAGTTATACCCATTTTGAGAAAAGGCATTCAGGCTCTGAAATTGCTTTGTAATCCACAGAATAAATTATTTGAAATATTGAGAAGATTATATAAACTTCTAATAAATTTTTATACTAACAAAAGGATTTTGATCATGCAAGATACTTTCTCAGGTTTTTGCCCTTTTACCCCTAAACCTTCTTCTGAGGTTATATGGTCACTATTTCATTGTTTTAGTTATTATAGTACCCCAGTCATACAATTATGAGATGCGCCTGTTTTTACCATGTCTTTTTACAGTGACTCCACGAAATGGAAATATGTTTTTCCCAGACAAATCCATCAACCAGCGAACAGCCGACTTGCACAGGCCAACCATTTCCACAGCAGAGCCATCTCTAAAATAATAATAACAAAAAAACCTCACTATTTACTTTAAGAAGACTATTAAAGTTCAATGAGTAACTGAAAAATTTAGTTTCATAAGTCCCTTATTTAGACAATTTCTTTTTTCTTATTTTTCTACTATTCCCCTATTTCTCAGTCAGAGAATGAATTTGATTGTAAACTGGGTAGCAAACACCTTTTTCTGTCCTTCTTTAAAGTGGTATTATCATACCCAGCTAATTAACACAAATGGAAGATAATTTTACACCAGTGATTAAAAACATGAAAAAAGGATCAACCTCAAATGTGGTCCTCTGATGTTAAAACTGTGTTCAATACAAAGCTTCTCAACTGTACACACACTTCTGTAACTTAGGTAATAGTTCTGCCGCAAGAGATTACTCAAGTCAAAAGTGAGAGATTAAAATTAGCACTAAATGCACTTCTTGGACTTATTTCTTTTTTCAGGTAATGTTCATGTAATCAATACATGCAAGTATTTCATATTGTATCATACTCAGCTTTACTGTCTACTTGATGGAATTTTCTCTCTCATATCACCAACTCAGCCTCTTTTGGAAAGTACCTCAACCACTCTTAGTTCCCAATTAAAATGTTCGACTTGTCAAGCAAGATAACATTTTCCTCAATTCTTACCCAAGGATGGCAATTAATTTGAAACTGATACTGTACTAAATTCATGCAAGGATGCCTGCAGCAGTTTGCTAGCACATAATAAAGAGCCTGTTTAAAAATGCTTAATCTCAACTCTAAAAATGTAGATGTAAATATTTTTGAATTCAAACTAAGAAGTATTCAAACAACATAATTATCAATATATTAATATGAGAAGTTTGAATAACAAAGTACTGCAAGTATACAGTATTTCCTAAATTACATTTTACTACCTGAATTCAGAAGTCAACTCTTGGCATTGAGCTAAGACTGTGACAGAAGCCATGGGCTTCACCTGCCCAAGAACACAGCTTTTGACTTCAAATCAGCACAAAGAAAAAAAATCCCATAAACATTTTAGGAGGTAGAAATGTTTAGAACATTTGAGAGATAACCTCTCAGATGTGTCAATAGAACTCCTAGTGGTTCTGCAGAAGAATTTAAGTTAAAAAAAGAATTAAAAACCCCCTGCCTCAAGCCCAGCTTTCATACCTTGGAGTAGCTGGAATTCCTGTGTTGCGAGCTCTGTCGCTCTCTCCCATTTTATCCATCCAAGTGCCACAATTGAAGCGGTTCCCTCCAAAGACAAAGCCAGTTTCATGGTCAATGCCTGCAGTTACATTAAAACCTGGCAAGAAAGAATATCAGGCGTTAACTTCATTTTTTAGGCAAAACAAAACCCCAACTACCCACACCCCCAATCCAAACTTTTTAATAAACAAAAAGACCTTCCAGCAAGAGATCTGAGGTAGGTTTCTGAAGGCAACTGTACTTTAAGTGAAATTTTAAAGGTAGCATGCACCATAATATATGAGCAGTTGCTAACAATAAACTATTATTTAGGCACTTCAAAAATATTCCACATATATAAAGTAATATAGTTTTAGTTACAATAAATATATATTTTAAAAAATATATGCTCAATAGAAAGAGGAAATAAGAGGAAAAGGAAATACAAAATACAATCATCAACTTCTGTTTTGCACAGCAAGTGTTCTGTGTATGTTACCTTCATCTCTCATCTTTTGGTCAATCTGAGGACCAGCATTCCTTTCTCGGAAATGTATGCCTTCCATATGTCGTTGCATTGCTTCCTGTATTACTTCATAAAGTGGCTGATCCTAGATTGATTACATGTTTGGATGACATGTGAAAGGCAAGATGAAAAATGAGTAGAAAGCATTTCTTAAACCTCTAGTTTATATGATATTCCAAAAAAACTCCCACAGCATCAAACATTTTCAAGTAGCATCCTTGGCAATGGCAACACATTGTATACAACTTTTCATAAAAACATTTTTTCAAGACAAAAAGCAACAAAAACTCAGAAGCTGATGGAATTTTTTTTCCTCCTTGCACTTGGTCTAATCAGGTGATCCAAGAAGTGCCTAAAATGTGGAATTCTTGTGGTATAATCAAATTTCACCATAAACAACAGATAGCAAAAGGTTCTTGTAGCTAGAAGAAAAATTACATCCTTTCATTAAGACATTATAGTTTTGTTAAATAGTTCAATTAGAAGAATTCTTACCACAGTGCCTGCAGGCTGAGGAGAAGAGTCATCTCTTGGGTACATCCTAGAAACAGGACACCTGAGAATGTCTAATCCATTGGGAACAATTTTACAGTACTCCTGGATACACTGAAGCCACCACCACACAGCATCACGACAGTTGTATCTGGCATGTGTCCCCCCACCAAGCAGATTGGGAATGAGACCATGTCTTAAAGTCCCACCAAATGCTAAAATGATGTTTCTAGAACAAAAGAAAATCACAGTCTTGACTAAGTTGCCTTCAAGGTCATTGTTAGAACAAGTATCAAGTACAAAGCATACAGGATTCCGTTAACAGCAAGATCAACAGCATTCCAAAAGTTTGCTGTTGAAAGCTACAAATTACTCAGTTTAGCATGAACTTCTTTTACAATAAAAAAAACACCCATTCCCTAACAAATTCCTCAACATTAATACATTTAAATCAGTTTGTACAGAACATATATTATCTATTCATATGGAAAAGATACTTTGCTTTTTAATAGGTAGTGATATAGATCCTAAATCCAAATCCCACTGAGGTCACAGGGAAGGTTTTTATTGACCTTGTATATGATTACCCTGGTATCCATTCTGATGGGTGGGGTGGAATGGGGACGGAGGGCAGGAGTAGATGGGAAATTCCTATTAAAATACAGAGAGGTGACAGCAACTGAGGTTATGAGAAGTTTCATTTGAGAACCGTTGCGCATACCTTGCAGAAAACATAGAGTCCAACTAGCTTTAAAAGACAAAATAAACATCCTAGTTGACTGCAGATCTCTCTGCATGAGAAAGCTAACAGTCGGCCAAATGTACAACAGCATAAATACATGCTGATTTACACCAACTAATTTTTATGTTTCTATTATGTGTCAAGCTCCATTCAAATTAATATTAACCAAAATATCAAATTCATCTGGCTTATGTATGGCTCATTTTTCAGGTTAAATATTTACAGCTACCAGATTGCAACAATGCACAATTAGCTGATTTCTAGTATCAACAGACAAATACTGGCAGTTACAAAAACATCATGACAGACCTGCATTCACGTCTTTCTGTTTAGAAGAGTATTCTTTTTTGCTACTTCAAGTTTTTACGTAAACAATTCTGAAATTATTGCTCAGCAACAATGATGCAAGTACTGGTGAAACAATCACTTTGTTCAAGGACAAACAGTAGCACTGCTAGGGTTAAAACTACCTTATCTCTACAGAACATCAGCTTTGTATCAGTGCTAAGAAGGCAAAAGACTATTTGAGTAGTATTTTTAATTCCACTTAGAGGGAGCTCCCAAATATGTCTAGTGCCAATAAAGTTTTATACTGCACATCAACTGTTTCAAACAGCTTGTGCATCAGCTCAGGTTTTGATAGCATTGCTCTTTCCTAACTGCCTACAAAGCCAACAAAAACCAAGACTAGGCCAGTCTTACCTTGCTTCTAGATAGCGCCCAGTAATTAACAGTAGACCTCTTAGTGCAATAAAAGTATCCCTTCCCCAGGAACGAAAAATTCCAGAAGAAAAGTGAGGTAAACCTGAAAAGCAATGTCATTATTCATCTAATTAATTGATATAGCAGAAATCTCCAAGCACACAAGTATAAAATAACCGGAAGTTAAAAAAAAAAAAAAAAATCCTCATTTATAACTTTTTCCTAGATTAAGATATTTCAAATAAGCAATCTCCTAGACTGAGCTCTTGATAGAATTAAATACACCCTATTCTAGAATAATGCCTTCTAGAATTTCAAGATCACACAAAAGCATTTCTCATACCATTAACAGTGACATTTTAATTTTTATTAAATCACCTGGAAACTTAACTAAAAGTTAATTAAAAGAAACAGAAAGAAAACAAACCAAAAAAATCAGAACTATGATTGGAACACTTTGTTGGAAAGAGTTTATGCATGAGAGTTGTGGCATCTCAGCAGCATAAAGGGGATGAGACTGTTCTCAGGCACTGTGAAAAACATCCTGCTTCTCTTTTCCAGCAGCTTAGAATAATTAGATTATTGGAGATCTAATTCTCCAATATGACCTCCACATCTCTGCAAATTTATAGTACATGGCAGCAGCACTTGAGAGTGACAATTTGTGTATAACTTAAAAATCTCAGGCACAACTACCAGTAAGTATGTGAAAGGAATATTTAAAACCAAATCCTTCAGTATAATTAATCCTTATGACCAGTTTAAGGGAACACTGTGCCTCTGTGCTTCTAGGTAACACTGAAGCAGGCAAATGGAATGTTATTAAAATCCAGAAACGAAAAGCAATAAAGCTACACAAGAGTGATGGCAAAAAGAAGAAAAGCACTCCACTGAGAGAGATGCCACTGCATCTGTGGATGCTTAAAAGTTTCCATGGCTTCAGAAAAGGAATGAGCCAACTCAGAACCAAAATAAACTCATTCTAAGCCACAGAAGATAATACTTTAGACATAGGCAAATGCCCATAGGAAGACTGCCAGATGCTGGCAGAACATTAGGAGGTATAAATACTACTTGCTGACTGCTTTTATGCTCTTTCCTTTTGGAGACAGTTTTAGATGAGGAGTTCTTCTGGTCTGATAATGGTTCTTTCTGAAAACTTGTAAACCAAGTTACAATCGTTACTCCATTACAATTCACTTTTTAAATGCACATTTATAAAAGATAAACTAAAACCCCTTATGATAAGTATACTCATCTCAAGCAAGTCTTCTGGAAAGGAAAACAACATTTTTGTAGATCTCTGTATATGGTAACAACAAATATGGCCAAAAAAGTCTCTAAATAAAGCATTTACATATAAAGCTCTCCCTCACAACCCCTATGAGTACTACTAGAGAAAACTCCCATACTTTTAACATGAGCAAATCTTTACCTTAAACACAAGGCGGAAGTGAGTGAAATTGCTACATTTTATACATAGTTCCTAACATAAGGGTCTTAAACATGAAGCAGATGATTTTAATATAGTTACTAAAAGCAGTTTAATTGTTTTGGAAGACTTCTTTTCATTTAAAGGTTGCTCTCACTTACCAGCTGCCAAGGAAACACAACATTGTTCTTTCTGATTTGTAATCTCATTCAGCCTATAGGGAACATCATGTAAGGAAGGAGACAGATCTGGCAGACAAGAGTATTTTCCTATCCCACATAACTGGATTGAACCCAAGGAAAGGTGCTTAACAAATGTTGATCCATTCTTCACAAAGCTGTAATTCAACAGAATTAAATTAACTTTGCATTCAAGAATAGTAGTCTATAAAATGTACCCTTTTTAATTTACAGAAGGCTATGACAAGCATTACACATAAGTATTGTAAAAAACTAGCAATGAATTAATAGTAGCATTTTGCATCAACTGATTTTTTATCTAAGATTTAATTTGTAAATCACTAATTTTCCTAAAATGGGTGCCCAGTGTTAAGAGTCAAATCTTAATTGATTACTGCCATGGAAGTGTTTATAACATGTACTTCTACAAAACAGTTAAAAACAAAAAGTTGTTTTGGTTAGTTAATGCCTATACACACACCTAAGATTTCCAAAATATGATAAAAAATATTTTGCTATGAACAAAAGTTTGTCAAAACTAGTCAGTATTTTTAAAGATCATATTTTTACATATACATACAAAAACTGCAAATCAAAAAATCTGTTAAGGCTTTCCCTGAAATAGTTGATCTTCATTCCTGACTAGTTGATCTCCAGGCATTTTTTCATAAATATATTATGTTCCCTGATTTCACAACCACATCAAATTCTATTCCCATTATAATGCCCCTGTTTTTACAAAACAGTATCAAACAGTAGCAACTTGCTCAGCACATTCATAGTTAGAATGAAGCCTCCATGAAATGAGTCTCCCTTCCCTTTGCAAGAAAAAAAGCAGCAGACTCTGAAGATGAAACAGTTATTTCAAAAAGTAAGCAGAGCGCTCAGATAATGGGGAGTAATAATGGAGAAGCACTGAAGAAAGTATCAACATCAAATACAATCTGGTACTTTCTCAGTTACCTGAACTTTAAGGAATCATTGCATTGGTACTAAAATTATAGCAAAAAAAAAAACAAACTTCCAAAGCCTGGCAAAAAAGATGCTAGCTTAGGCTTTCCTCCTCCTACTGTGCAATGCCAACAGTAGTTATAAATTGAAACCATGAATAGATGTCTAACTCTCAGTCTTCCAAACCACCACTGTTAAAAGATGGATTTGATAATTCTCTACCAATTTTACCCTTCTACATTAGAGGACTATGAAAATATTCAAATTACATTCTCCAGCAGATAAAATTTAAAAGGTTACAATGTATACAGATGCCTTTATAGCTCTGATAAAAAGGCCAAGCATACCTCGACATCTGATGCCATCCCACATCCAGAAGCGTTGTATAGGCTCCCACTAATATGGCATCAAAGTAGCATGGGATGAGGTAACGTGGAATTCTCTTTAGGTAGACAAACATGGCCTTCAACCATTTACCAACCTATTAAAATACAATAGAATTAGAACTTGATCCATCAAAGTTCAAAAGCCAGTGCTTTCAGGATCCATATTGTTACAGTTTTTGTACATGTATTACACTCCAGTTATGCTGTGCCCTACTGCTCCCAACTTTCTTAGAGTTAATGTCTTTTAGCTGAACAGTAGTAGAGAAAAATGTGTACTGCATCTATACTAAATGGGCCAAAATGTGAAGTACAGAAGGAGACTATATTTTGCTAGTCTTACAGTCAAAAAATGAACTATCATTAAGTTGTTATTAAAATTAAGTAGCAAAGAAAAGTCAAAACTCAAAAGGCATCACTAAAATCCAAGCATGGGAAGGAAGTTTTGCATTGCTACAAAGACAGGACTGAAGAGATGAAGCTTAGGACCAGGAGTAAGAAGTTATCAGAGCTAAATTACGTAGAGCCACTAGAGAATATGACTGCAGGTCTGTGTCTTGGACTCAGGATTCTAGAGTTTCACATCCTTGTATCACTGCATCTGGAAAGTATTTTTATTTCCTTCTAGTCCTGCTAAATAACATTATGACAACTTTCTAGTAAGTCACTTAAGCTTTAAGCCTTGCAGATAAAGAACGCTCCTGTCAAAATATCACATGATGAGACTATACTAACAGCAAAACTGTAAAGTTTAGTTTCACATGACTTAAATCTTTGAAACAAAATGAAACATTACAAATTAAGAACTCAAAAATACACAGAGAAAAAGCAATAGTCTTTGAAGAGCAGTAAATGTGGCAAGAATCAGACTAACTTGTTTTCTAGAAAAGCTCTGTTTCTCAGGTCAAATTTAGCATTCGCTTCAGTACATAAGACTGTTTTATCCATTCTGCTTTGTATTACTAGACTTGACTTAGGAATAAAATGAAATAACAATGTTAAAGCCTTTATTATTGTATTTGTTAGGTAAGTTACAAAAATCAGGTCTTGTGAAACAAATAAAGCAGTTTCCATATAGGAAAATAAAGACAAATATGACTAAGAAAAGGACTGCACTGTAATGCAGCTAAAAAGCAACCTTGAATCTCAGAAATTCCTGTCTTCCCAGTGCTTGGCTGACTTTAACTGTCATACTGTCATACTCATGTATGCAGTAGTATTTAGGCACTCTCTTGAAAGTACTTTCTTAAAACAAACAAAAAACCCCAAAAAAACCACCCCAAAACCTAGAGGAAAAAATATATCAGTAATTTCATTTTTTATTTGAGGAGAAGTAAAACAGGGAGGCACTTCTGCAAGCCTTCATGCAAGAGTTAACAATACCTTCATGCCCTATATATTTTTCATCTCCCTTTTGCAGTCTATTCTTAAGGAGGAGGGAAGAAAAACATATCAATGGTTTAATCTACTAGAAGAAATTGCCTAGAGGAGAATTATGTTAGAGACAGTCTGAATTTAAAAAAAGTATCAGTAATTGAAAATGAAACTAACTAGCAATTTAAAACACCAAAGTTACCAAATAAATATTTTTACTCACTTCTGCACAGGCTCCAGCACGCGAAATCAGACGATTACTGACATAATCAATCATCCAGTCTCCAGATCTTAAATTATCACAAAATGGATGACCCAAATCATTCTTTGGTCTAATGTCTGCCATCACTGACATTAACCCTGAAGATACAAACCCAACTCTGTATTAAAAGACACCATTATCACAAACAGCAGTTACAATGCAGGAGCAAAAGGTACACAGCAACAGATGCTTTAACTGGATTGCTTCTCTCCATCTGCATAACAAGTTAAGCTACAACCCAATTCTAATTTCCTCAGCATAAACCCTAAAAACTTATGAAAATCATTGCAAATAACTAGCATGACGGAATTTGTATGTTTGATAAATGACAGACACTCCTCAGTAACCTAGTAACACCTCAGGTTAGATTAATGCAACTTTTTACTGGAAATATATTTATTTTCCTTTTACTTTAAAAATCAAGGCACTGGTGTTAAAACACATCCTGGGCTGCAGTGTTAAGTTTCAAAGCATTGAGAGAGAGGGGTTTTGTTCTAGTATGAGATTTCCTGGGTACAACACCAATTAGTAGCAAGGTCAAGTATAAAAAAATTACCTTTTTTACCAAACAGTGGCAGCAGCAACACAACAGCATTACGATGTGATCTAGATTAAGCAGTTCTCATTTACTTTTTTTACTTGACAGAAAAAATAATGCTGAAACTATTACCTTGGAGGCCTGCATACTTTAGGGGTGACCAGTTTGGTATATTGTAACAGCCTCCACCATCTTCCTGTTCTTCTGCCTCACATCTATACAGCACTTGATTTAATTCAGCCAAAGTTAGTTTAGATGCAATTCTGAAAAAACAGGGGAGAAACAAAGATAAAACCCAAAATAACATCAGTAAGGAAAGAGGGAAAGGATTTCACAAACAATTCTCATTTCAGACTTAAATTAAAATACTAAAATATATACAGTTCTCTCAATACTTCATCTTGGAAATTAGAAGCCTTAATTTTTCGGGTGTTCAAGATGCTCTCAGATGTTTCAGTGTTTATTTAGAAACACAGTATTATGTGCAAAATCACACCCAAACAATCACACCCCAATACTGAGAAGCCGACCATGTTAGAAAGTCTATTTAGGCAGCAATTACACAAACTGGGAAGTTTTTCAGTATTAGCTCCAGAAGAATATCTCTCAGAGTTTTCATTGCACTCTGACAATTCAAACCCTATCTGTATCACCACCACCAAAACTCAACAACCCTCAGCAGATGTACATAATATTCTCTGCTCCCCTAGTAGCTCTCTTGGTTCTAAGTCAGAAACTTGAAGGATACTTACGAAGAAAATGGCGTTTTTAATATTGGTGCTGAGTGATCATCAGGAAGACTTCCAGATTTAAAATGAGAGCTGAACTGGATCAAATGATTGCGGAGTATCCCCACAGCCTCTTGTGCCTTTGGGTCCAGACTAACTCTGTAAATAAAAATGCATATCTTGTAGAAATATAGCACTTAGAAGAACTATTCTCCAGCCCCCTATCACTCTCTTCAAACTCACACAGCCATATGGCAGTTATAATAACGTACCTGAATACTATTACACTTCCTGGTGTTAATCTTTCAAATTCTATTTCTTGAACGAATTCATTTGGCCCTTTTATAGCAGTTCCAGCTTGCTTTATGATTTTACTGTCTTTTATCTTAAAAAAGAAAACAAATTTGAAACTGAAATCCACTGTCTCTTCTTCTAATATAAAATATGACAAATTAAAAAATATTACATCAGAACATGGGTGAAGGAAGCTAATTACCTGGATATGCTCTCTGAGCTCCACTGTGAAATTAGGCAATCCATTTATAAAACGTAGATCTTTTTTGTAAGGACTAGCACTTCTCTCAATAGTCCTTGCCTCGAGTACTACTTCATCTATTTTTCCTAGAAAAAATTAAACCATGTTGTCAGCTCTTAGGATATTTGAAATGAAAAAAGTGATTCTTTTGAAATTATGAAACAAAAGCTAAAATGAAAAAGCTGGAAATTCAATATACAAGTCTCTGTTGTACAGCAAAAGAACAGAAACATATGGCAAGTATTTTAAATACCTATAAATATTCATTACACACTCATATGCTGTACTGTATTTAAAATGGCAATTTTTGTTATTTTATAATAAATCAATCATAAAATCAGATGATGAGAGAATAACAACCTGTCTTTTACTGGTCATCAGCTTTCTTAATTTACCTATTATCATTTAAGAGACTGTGTTAGACTGCTTTCCAAACTGCAGCTACAGATGCAGACATTAATGGGGAACAATTTATTAATATACAAATTCTAATTTTCTCTATCCTTTAAGTAATTCACAGACATAATATACGCAAGTCTTGTAAATAACTTAAAATACAATGTGACTGATTTTAAAACAAGCACACAGATGCACTCAAAGAACTAAGTATATTTAAAAAGCCAGTGTGGAAAGCTTCTCTGCAGAAACATTTCCAGGTAATGTATAGAAGTCATTATACTTTGCTACTTTTAAGTACAGTAAATACTTTGCATAATTAATTATGTATTGCATACATATACTATGTATTAATATATGTACTGCATACATATTGTCTTTACATTAACTTATTCAATACAGAGTTCTTATCAAGATGTATTTTCAAGCTACAAAAACGCTATATGTATTTGAAAGCTGAACAGCAATGGAATCAACAAATAGGAGAAAATTTTAGCCTTTTCCCCCAGTATAACAGAATAAACAGTAATCCCCTCAACTCTGTACAATTAACCATCTCACTATTAACTATTACTAGCTCACAAACAAGACCATAAATCCCCCCCCCACTCTCAAGGGGAGCTTGCAGCAGGAATATACTCAATATGAAAGTTTCTGAAAACCCTAAGCATTGCAAGTCTGTCATTGGTTCTTTAACCACTTTTGGAACATATGTGTTAGTACATATAAAAGGAGCGTTATATACTTCTCATATGGATTTCATGAGCATGCGCTTGAACTTAAAAAGCATGAATAACTTGAAATTTTTGTACATGGCAACAGCTTTTGGAAAGAACTCTGTTTACCTGGGATACACATTTCAGGTACTTCTTTACTGTAGAAACAAGTTTTAGGATCCCTGAAAGCAGTTCGACACACAGCCACCACAGACTGGTGTGTGTTAGGGCAGTGTCTTGTCACTGCAACTATATCTTCATCAACTTGATCTACATACACCTAGAAAAGACATAACATTGCAACTGTGCTCACTCAGAGCACACATGTGAAGAAATTGCAGTGTTACCCTCACTTCTTGCCTGATTAAAGCCTTTAGCCCCCAGCTCCTGATGCAGCCTGTTTATGGCCAGCCTTCCTGCTAGAATTCCTGTCTGGAAATTAACTTCACCAGAGGTCAGATGTGCTGCTGGATTCCATTTTGCATAAAACCTCTCTTCAGATACTACAGAGATCTGTAAAAAAACAAATTTAAGCAAATATGAACTACTCTGGGAAATAAGAACTACCACACCCTCAGGTCTGAACTGTATAATAAATTCAAATTTCATATGAAGCTGGACAATCTGAATTAACACCAGACAGCAAACTGCTTGGAATTTCAAACAAACAACATTAAAATATGTGTTCTAGGATGAGAATAAAAGGTATTTTTAAAGGTAGCGTAGGAGTTGAACTGGAGACACATACCTGGTGTGGTACTAGTTCATCATAGCCTCTGGTACTTCCTGTAGCACAGCATGCCATGGAAACAATCATTGCACTAGGAAGAGCATCATATGCAGATCGGTGCTGCATCAAAAAATATATAGGTAATGAATAGTGAAACCAAGAAAATTCAATCCTCCCAATTCAGCATACAGAAGATACACTCAATCTAACAAAGGAAGTGCTAATCCCATGGTCATCATTTCCTCAATTACAATACAATTATTGGATAAAATTTAAATTTCTACAAATTAGCTAAGAAAAGCAACTTCAGAAAAATTACCAAAGTAAGCACTCCCTGCCCACCACTTTCTCTCATTCCTGCCTGTAAACAAGCTCAGGAGAACAGGTCAATAAGCTGCTTACAGCGGCTGGATGAAAGACTCAAACCAGCTTATTTAGTAACTTAAAATAATTCTCCCTTGAAAGAAAAAATCTTGAATGTCAGAAGGTGTTGTTATGAAATTTTTTTCTCTGCATGAAAGCTTGAGCTGAACTGCATTTGTTCTAAATATTGTTCAGGATATCCAGCTTGCATCAAGCCCTCCCACAGTTCGGAAATATCACTCCCAAAAACATTAAAGGTAATTTTTTTTTTTTTGTTTACATACTCACCTGAATTGGACATTCATTATCATGTGTAATATCCATAAACAGTGCATGAGCAATGGCTGGCATCAAAGGCCTCAAACGTGGCTGAACAAAAGATCCGACAGGCTCACCTCCAAACCGATAGACCAACCGCCCCTCTTCATGGCTATTGTAGGCAGTCATGGCCTCTGCAGAACAGATTACCTAAGTGTTTGCATAACAATAACTACCACACAGGACAGCACGCATAAAGATGTTAATGTGGCATTCAGAAGTTGTTATTTTGCTGTGTTCAATCACAAAAAAAAAAATCAAACACATATAGCTATATTCTCCAGTGTGGAAACTTGGAATATTCTATTTACTATAATGTATTAAGGAAGAGAAAGCCAATGTGGAAAAAAGGATAAAAAAGCAGAGATCAAACTATTTCTCACAGGCTTTAAAAAACTCATGCAACAAAAATCAGACATGATGCAGGACTTACATAGCAGAACTGTGCTACAACTCCTTTTTCCTTCACTAGATCAAGAGTGAAAAATTTAACCTTCTGTAAACTAACAAAGGAGGTCTTTTATTTTATGGCTAGTACTTTATTTTTTGCCAATTATCAAAGAAGTCACAACACAGAACCTGTACTTCTAATTATATGGAGTATGAAATTTAAAGCGCATAATCCAGTAGAAAACTTTTTCTTGGAAAAAGCATGTCATCTATAATCTCTCGTTGGAAAGAGACCACACACGCAGCAAGCCTACCTCTTATTAAGGAGGTAATGCCCAGCCTATTCACAAAGATATTGTCCAGCTCCTCATTTCCTGTGAACAGTTCAGCCACTACATACAAATCGGCTCGCAATTTTCTAGCTGTGTCCAGCATGTACTGCAAAAAGCACAGCCAAAAAAGCCACAGAAAGGGGAAAGGTAGATACAAAAAAGGACAAGTTTCAAAGCTAGGCAGGGATTGGACAATAGGAAAATGCCATGCAGCAAAGATAAATAGAAAGCCAAAATTAAGGAACAAAACAAGTTGTTACACAGAAGAGGAGACACAAACATAAGCAAAACCAAGAATTAGCATACAACACAGGAGAAGTTAAACAGAACATAAAGAAAAGATAATTGCATAAGCAAAGAACATGAATATGTAAGAAAAATAAAAAAGCATACCAATGTTAGTTTCACATTTAAAACTCCAAACCATACATGACAATCCTACATAATTTTCAACTGCTTATTGTACCTCTAATCAGGCTGGTAATTCCCAGGCGGTTGACAAAAACATTGTCAATGTACTCACTGCCCGTGAAGAGTTCAGCTATCACATAAAGATTAGGTCTGACTGATCTGGCTGTTGCTAGCATCTCCTATAGATCACAATACATTTTTAATGCAAGACATTCATTGTCAGCTATGTATACACAAACATTAACATGAATGTTAACGGAACATAAATGATCATTCAATATATGCAGCACATGAAAAATATTGATAACATGAAAGTTTCAGAAAACCATGGTTATATTTTACAGATATTACTTATGGGTTGAGTAATTCTAGGAATTTTTCTGTAGACTTTAAGCTAACTACTACTTTGTTTTAAAACAAAATCTTAGCTCAAAATACAAGAGCAAAGGTTGGATAAAAGATACCTATTGAACTAAGAAATCTGAGCAGCACTTCAGTTTAAGCCTTTGCAGCTACCATTCCAAAAATAGTAACACTAAACAAAAGAATGGCAGAAGTTTTGAAAAGGCTGCATTTTGGAGCTACTTACAACTTGAACGGGCAAATCAACTTGTTTTAGAGAGCTCTTCATAGGTTTAGGTAAGCTGTGTTACAAAGAATAAATGCTAACAAGCTGCACTACTCCAAACCTATTTAAAGCTAATTTACTAGGCAAGTACAACCTTGGGATGTAGTCAGCTCCCTGGGAAAAAAGCAGCACTAATCTTAGCAATGCACCTGCCACACAAAACTTGTTGCAGGAGTCTATTACCAGCTTTTAAATTCTGTGAAGTGAACCACTTCCTGTTTAATTCAGCAATAGCAAAATATATATGGCAAAAAAAAACCAGTTAGACTTTCAATCAAGTCTTGGCAATGACTCCAGCTCAAACTGACATACTGGATACTGGCAGTCACTGCACTATGTCCACAGCTCAGTGAGGGAAAAGCTGGCCAGGCCATCCACATCCACAGTATTTCAGCTAAAGTAGAGACGTAAAAGATACAATAACTATATCACTCTACAGTTTAAGGTAGCTGAAACCATTTCTGAACATCAACAGACAAGAAACCTTGGTTTTATGCAATGAGGAAGATTCATTCCCACTTAAACTCTGCCACGTAAGTCCTGCACTGTTGCTGTGAAATCTGCAGGATCTATTTCACAGGAAGCTGCTTTATAACAAACATTCTTAATTTTGCGTACCTCAGCTACATGAATAGGTGTTGAGTGACAGTTGTCCAGACGAACACCATGGAAATATTTGGCAGTGATTTCAGTGTATTTTTTCATATGTGCCCAGAGGTATGGGCAGTCTTCAGGTTTATTACCATAACGCAGTTTCACACTGTCTCCCCAGCAAATGAGCTCTCTTCTCAAGTACACATTTGAACCTGTAAAGGAAATAAATTCACTTTAGCATATATATATATATATGTAGAGAGAGAGAGAGTATAGAATGTGCACCAAAATGAAAATGTGGCATTTTCTACTGCTAGAGAACAGAACAACACTGTAAGGAACAGTAAAAATTCTAACAAAAACCATATCAACTCAAAAATCTATACACACTACACTGATGTAAAATTTCACACTCTTCCATGGGAACATTTAGCTTCTCTAGTGATACTGCAACAATTCTTCATATTGAAATAAAATTCCTTTTAATTCTTCAATGTAGTATAAAAACCTGTACTTCAGAAAAAGAAAAAAGCATCAAACAAATGAACAATATTAGTAGTTTTGTCTTTCACACTGGTCAAATTCAAAAAAGAATCTCACTGTGTTATCATAATCTGTCACAGCCACAATTTACAATTTTATCTTGTATTAACAGCAGACTGTGATGAATTTCCAAAGCCAGTAAGTAAAAAAAAAGGAACTGTAAATTACCACAAATTCCCAAAACACTCACGTAAGCACAGACAACTCTTTTCTTCATTAATAGCAGCACAGCCAAATGGAGAGAAAAACTGTGTTTCTTTGGATGTTTTTCAAATGATCATTTAGAGAACTGTCTGCATTTGTTTTGCAAGTCCTTTATGGTGCCTTTGTGTACCACATTTTCACATAGTATTGTCAGTTGAAATAATGTGTGGCATAAAACAAAGGCATAACACAAATATAAAGCACTCAAAACCCTGTAGTTGAGTTATAAGAGAAACCTCAGTAATGGAAATTAAGAATACTAACTAAAGCCAGTGACTGAGAGGAAAAAAAAATGCAAAAGTCTGCCTAGAAGAAAGGGCAATAATCTGAAGGCAACTGAACAAAAACACTCTTGAAACACATATTATCTCAATCCTCGAGGAGAATAAAAGTAAATAAAATTTAGTGAAAGGGGTGTAGATTACTTTGCAGAAATTAAATGTTTGCTAACTGCAGATCACTCTGGAGTATCATCAGATTAGTTTGTAAAGCAGACTCAAACTTTCAGACAGTTTTTAATTACCTTTGTTTCATTTAGTTTACCAAGTGAATGGTTACTCTGAACACAAGCTTTTTTTGCATTTATTAGATACCAACACTGTCCCCAAAGGAGTTAGAATGCAATATTTTAGTGCATGGTGATTTTGTGTCCTATTTTACCTTCACAAGTAATCTGCATACTTAATTTGGATTAACTGGGTCATCTCTTGACTGCCTGACTGCCACTCAGTGGACTTTTCAAGGATCCAGTTTTTGCTCACTAATGCAGTAAAACACTATTCACCTTTTCATTGCATTAGTTTTTCTGCCACACTGTCATTGTCTCATGGAAATGCCAACAAGCACTGGTGTTGGAACAAAGTACAAAGTAAGCAACAAAGACAATGACAGAAGTGGGGAGGCAGGACATCCCCATTTCAGTGGCAGAAAGCTGGTAATTTCCCTCTCACATCTTGTAAAACTGTACCTCAAATTCCAGTTCTTACAGTTCATCTGTATGCTGAATGGGAAATTAAAGTGCTATAAGCTTAGTATCTGCTATTCTGCAGTTCATAGGAATACATCTGGAAAAAAGACAGATTAAATAAAACCCTTATTGCTTTGGCTAAAGTATCAAACGGTCTGCAAGAATTCAAATTTCTTTTACAAACCTGGTTCTGCAAAATTTCTGAGAGGATCATCTCCCATAACCCAGCCATTATGAGCCATGAAATAACAAGCTTTATCTGGCTGATGGATCATAGTTTCTTCTTCCTCCACAGTCAGCTCTTTGAATGGATATGTAAAATACCTATGGAATAGACAGGCAATTAAAAGAGAAATCAAAGAGACAAGCATCAAACACATATAGCAACCTAAGCTGCAATTCATTGTCTTTGAAATTAAAGTATCTGCTAAGAACTGGCTTGTACACAATACAGATAAAAAAGAGAGCAACTTGCAGAAATGATGGAGAGTTTTCTATTTTGAATGAAGCTTTGAAGGAGCAAGAACAGATGTTGCCACTATCTTAGTGTCAGCTGGTAATGTAAGAGTAAAGCCGTAGCTCTTTAGATATGAGTGGCATCAAGTACATAAAACGTGAAAGGTGTAAACTTTCCTAGCTCCACTCCTCTTCCACCTACAACAGCAATTTGCACTATGTAAGGTTTTGATGTGCTCTGAGTATTGTCTCATGCTTTCTGATCACATTTGTTTCTGAAATAGTTATTGCAGTTGCTTAAAAAAATCCTGTCAATTTCCTAAGTGGCATTTGTCCATGTCAAAGAAAACATATATTTCTACATATAAATGAATACTTTTATTGAACTTTGAACTGGCTTTCCCTGGATAGATTCTAATAGTTTCCAAACAAACAAGAAAACATGTATATACCTGGTAACCAAGGGATGTTTTCTACTGATAGGTCCCAGCTTAGGACCATTGCAAGCGATTCGTTCATAAACCACAGTCCCCACAAGGCAATTGACAGCCTGGAAGTAATCAAATTATGCATTATTGAAATGCCTGCATTTATTTGCAATTTTAAACAATTCAGCATTAATACAGTAATTTCAACACCTGTTCTTGATGGTGACTAGTTTGTCTGTATTGCTCAGCATTTAGTTCCTCAATCCTCTTGCGAAACCAGTTACAACATTCTTCTATTGCAGCTGGTCCATTGCTTATCAGGAGGACATTAAAAGCAGAGAACAATTAGAAAAAATATTTTAAAAACATGCAGCATAAATTACTAAAAGGAATTAAAAACTAATTTTTCCTCATGTCTGAAAATAATGTCTTTTTTTGGCTTCATAAGTTCAGCTTCACTTGGATTTTAATTTGCAATCATTGAAGTGGTACCTGTGTGGTATAAATGTTGCCAGTGCTATATTCATATCTACAGTACAGCCAAGTCGTCTATAATCAGGGTCCTGAAGTATTTGAAGATGTTGATTTGGATCAGATTTAGTGCCCATTTTGCCTGAGAACAAAATAGAAACGAGTACTCAAAGTAAAAAAAGGAATTACATTTAACAGACATACAACTTTTATAATTCTAGCATAACCAAGATGCAGGTGCATGAAGGTATTGAAGGGGTCTTTAAAGATTTTCCTAGGCCTCAAAGCATTCTTGTATGCTTAAATCAGCACAATGGATGTCTCACATAGCAAAAAATAGCATTATCTTGTTTTCTGTCTAACTGTTAAGTTTACCTGTGTCTCTTGAACTATAAATACATAATTCACATGCTTCAGCAACATAATCCTCCTTTACCTTGAGTTAGAAGGGTTTTAAATTGCTGAACAGCTTTGTTAACATCCACTTGGAAAAATTCCCATAGTTTCAGTTTTGGATATATATCTTCATAAATTATTTTACGTAAACACTGTAAAAATAAAAGTTGCATTAGTTACTAATGTTGTTTGTTAATATAATTAAGAAAAGTTTAAAAAAAAAGGGGGAATAAGGGCTTATTTCACTAAATCTATCTGCAAAGCATACACCATTTTTTGTGCATTTACACAACCCTAGAAATATTAAAGGTTTATTCAGCTATTTATGCAGTTCATGAGCTCATACTTAGTTCTCATTCACTTACATTCAAGTGCTGATCATTTTCAATCAAGGGAGGGACCCCTTTGGTAACACACTTTCCATCAGCCACCATACCGGTCAAATGCCACAGAGCTCTGTCCAGGACCCAAGCTGGCTTCAGGTGAGGAGAATTTACAAGGTTATAGCCACATTCCGGATGTATCCTGAGCCATTCACTGTTCGTAGCTTAGTGAAGAAAAGGAGGGAGAGAAAACCAAACAAAAACATAAATACATAAGCTGAACCATTTGTTGTATTTTGTAAACATCTTAACACCAAGAAGCGGAGGTACTATAGCATATATAGTTCATTCACATTTCAACTGAAGTTTCCCATGTCAGTAGAAAATCGTATCTTCTGCAGAAATTTTATTTAAAAATAAAATTTAGAAATAATAACAACAGAAAAGTTATTACTGATTGACCGTTATTACTGATTTTTAGTCAAAAATACAACTGCAGAGACTGTAGAAAAAGTTTTTGTTAGTTCCATAAAGATATGCAATAGCATCACCAATTCTAAAACACCAAAAAAAAATCAAATTTTGGTGCAAGAAATACATCAAATACTGAATGTAAGATCCTGATATTCTTGAGGTGTTGAAAGCCAAACATACATCCCAAACTTCGTAATGTAAGTTGTTCATTTTTTAATATTCTTCATCCTGTCAAGATGCCACACACAGCCAGAGAAGAAGAGTGCACACACCCAAAAAATTATTAATGCAAAATATAGTTAAATGAGCATTTAAGAAAGGATTAGCTGTGATACTTGTGTCCATAGAAAGAAGCTGAGTTGTAGGAAGCAACATCACTGAGTCTTACGCAGCAAGATGTGTGCACTGTCTGGTGCATGCAAATGGAACACTCATTCAGGCCAAACACTACACTCTGTGTCTATTTGCCAAGCTTCCCCTGCAGCATCAACAAGCACCAGAAAATATGCTGAACATTAAAAATTAACTTAGGGAAGATAAGGAGCCTTCACTAGAACACAGGTGTCATATTCTAATATAGACAGCACGCATGCAGCAGTACAAGTAAATACATACATAGCACAGAATTTTAATTTTGGAAGTGTAATAATGAAGAAAAATCCCAGAGTTAATTTCTTTCTATTTTTGCAACTCTTTGCTACACTGTTTAAATGAAAATAAATTTCATATATTCTTCTGAATGAATATTTCGAACTGAAATACTAAGTTATAAAACTGAAAATAAAAAGAAAACTTCAGAATGTCTAAGAACAAAAACCGGGTTTTCAGAAAAGCTAAGAAAAACAGAATTAGTACTTCACACATGGGAAAATATATAACAAATTATTATATTGAAAACATGAAGAGTCACTAATGTGCCCAGAATTATAGCAGAACAAATAACACTTAAAATCCCAAGTTTGCTTAGTTCAAAGACGTTAAAACAAAAATGTCAAAGCGAAAAAGAAGTACTACCTCAGTCTATAGGTACCTCAGGTACGTCAGCTCTTCCGAGCACCCTTTTACATTGTGTCTCAAGATATGGCAAAATTTCATCATTGTAAGGTCAAACCATTTGTGGAAATTAAAATCCTTGTGGTTTAAATACAACCTACTACTAAAGCCACCATGTTTTAAAGTTATGTAAAGCAATATCAAGTCAGGCTGTTAAAGGCTGTTCCAGGCCAACAGATTATTCCCTCCTGCTCTTTTTTTCTTTATTCTTTACTACTTCTGAAAAAAACTTTCTTCTCCAAAAAGCAAAACCAGCCTGTTCTACTCTTCTAACCAGAACTATAATTTACTATAAAGGAATTTCATAAGCAAATACAAATAATTCTAAAAAGACAACACATAATTTAAAGCTAAAGAGTCAGCATTTAAAAAAAAAGTCAACAGGCCTTCCATTAACTCTGGTACAGAACAGAAGGATGTTTCCTAATCAGAAGGTAAGTTCCAGTGATTCACAACGTAACACCAAGAGAAATCTAACTCTGCAGAAGAAAAATTATCCAAAACATCACTGGTGATTACATTTGCTACAGCTAAGTAAAAAATAACATAGTAAAGAGTATGAGTATAGAATAAAGTAAGTACAGGAATATGGAAATACCATGATGAGGAATGACAGAAAACTTTCTAAAATGCATTACATTCTTCTTATAAAAATCTGAAATTACTTTCTTAACTGACTCATTTTTTACATAAATTAAACACAAACATTACTTGAAGGTAAGATTTACTTAAGTGCTATATTGCAATTTTAAAACAGTAGCCTCTTGTGAAAGAAAAGTAGTACATCATTTACTTTACTTTATTTTTACTACTACCATTTATACAGCCATGGAAAGCTCAGAAAAGAAAAAAACTCCAACTGTCTTTTTTCTGTCTCCTGGTGAAAAGTAAATGTAAACATCTTTCTTATTTGAATATAGCCAGTTACCAGAGAGGGTTTGCAAGTTTATCCGTGATACTCCTGAAGAGACGCCAAAGGCTCAGGGACATTTTACATCAGCGCATAACTTCACTTTTCAAGTTGAGCCACAGATGCTGCCTTTCATAAGAGCCTCACAGAGACATCCAGAGCTGATTCCCACTGTTCCCTGCTGTGCCCACAGTGTGGGGTTCACTCCAGGGTGAACACCAAACACCTCAGCTTAATGCCTGATCCTGCAGGTGATGCTGTTTGGCTCCCACAGGGGCAGAGGGGAAGCAATGCCATTTTTATACAATGGTCTCCACTAGAAAGCAGAAACTACCAACAGATAGAACCACTGTAAGCTGAGGGGTCATGACAGGCAACAATGTCATTAAGGATACCTTGCTTAATGATCTAAGAACCACAATCATCTGAATATTTCTATCCTCTTAGAAGACACTTCTGAACATCTTTTCGCCATAGTACAAACGTTGAGTCATCCATCCCAACGAAGATTACTCTAACTCTGAATGTAACCTGAAGAAGTCCTTCTACAAATGTAGCAAAACAACACATTTTCCTTCTCAAATATATTCTGGTGTGTAACTATTACAGTTAAGATCTTTCCGTCCATCTAAAAACATTCTCCTTAGTAGCATTCAAAGATACACTGTTCAAAAATAAGAGGATCTCAAGCATCTCCAAGAGAAACTGGATATCTAGTTGAAAAGTGTAAGACATTTTTTATCCCTAGTTGAAAAGTATAAGAAATTTTTTAGCCAGAACTGGGAGGATGTTTAAAAGCCTGATTCCCTCAGACACAGAGCCAACAACTATAATTAGTAACTTCTCAACAGACAGGGAAAGCACTGTGTCCCAGACTGATTGGACAGGAAAGTTTGGCAAAAGTCAACATCATAGAACTAAAGCAAATAAAGCTTGAAATTCACAAGTTAATTATTTTTAGGCATTTTTGAGCCTCAAAAGACATCAATCTACATAACCCCTTGTTGTAGCCTCTGCTGTGAGAATGGTAATTATCATCTTTAGGATTACAGTATGCAATTTATTTATTATAAACAAATAAAACTCAACCAAATAATCAACAAAATTACAAATTATTAAGTACTACACTTTAAATTTCATCAGATCACACAGAAGAAAATCCACTGTCTCTCACGCAATTAAGAAACGTAACACCTTTGATGTATTAACATATTATGCTTTAAAAAAAACCTGCCCCAAAAACAAAGTGCTCTTCTTTCTTCTCCCACAGACTGAGCTGTAACATTTTCCCCATTACTTAATCCTACCTTCTTGTCCCAACTCTGTTTCTAGACTGCATGTTAGACCCAAATTAGAGCAGTTACTTTTAAGCAGCTACAAGCATAATACCCCGTTTAACAAGAAAGTACTCAGTTTATGCTCAAACAATTCATAATACAGACTCTGTTCAAATATATGGGAACTGCACACCACAGATAATGAAGATAGGCATACTATACAGTATAGTACTATACTGCAGTACATACTATACTATACATACTATACTACAGATACACAACTTATTATTAATTCTTTTTAAGAAGGGCTCTCCTAACTTTTTCACTCTTAGCAATACTAAGTTCTTTTATACCTATTGCAGAGATGTATCAGTTATAATTGCAAAGAGTTGTCCTGGATTTCAGAGACTCAGAGACAACTACATTGTTTAAAACACCTACTAAAAATGGGTTCAAGAGAGAGAAGTTAAGGGAAATAACAAAATATACTTATAGGACCAATCTGGTTATTAACACACAAAAATCATACCAGTATGATTGTAGACTACATCTGTGATGCAAAGCATATTCCATTCATTTTTCAGTTTCTCCACAAGCATTCCTATATCACTCCAAGTGCACTTTTTATTATGGTTTGAAAATTCAGGGTTTACTTCCAACTGGTCAGCCAATGAATAACATGATCTAGATAGTCCAAGCATCTGTAGTGGCGTAAAATGAATCATGTTGTAACCTATGAAATAAAACCCAATTTATTTAATGAGAAAAAAAAAACCAGTCAAAGTCATTTGAAAGAAGCTACTGTTTGGAATAACCAATGTAAATTAATCTGAATCTTCCCCTTGAAATTCTACGTAACACAAACTTTAAAAATCACCCTATCAGTTCTACAAACTTCCAAGCCTATCTGAAATGAAAACAATAAAATAAGTGGTTTCCCACATCAGGAAATCCCTGAATTTTTGCACTTCTGCCAATATTTTAATCAATTCACTGACTTAATCTGTTAATGAAATTGAATGTAGTAGGAAATATATTATCGACAAAGAATCTATTAATTGTTTACATTGAAGCTCTTCCATGTAACTTTGGGTTTTGATCATAAAACAAAAACTTCTATCCTTGAATATGACTATTAGCATTACCTGCTTCTTTTGCCACTTTAAGCCTATCTTCCCATTCATGAAACGGTCCCAGACACTTAGCGAGGTATGTCTGGAGCGTAACACAATCCAAAGGCAGCACATGATTATCAGCTCCAACATGCAAAATGGGATCCACAACTATGTAACCGCCACCACTTTTTTCATTTCTAGGAAAAAATAATTTTCATTGCTATAATTAACACCCATTGTACCAGTCTGTTTCAGAGAGAGAATTCAAATAGCATAGGTTTTCAGAAGCACAGTAGTCCAGTACAGTGGCTGGGGGGAGAGGGGGAACAGGACTGCATGATACATGAAGGAAATAGTAAACACTGAAATGTTCATCTCTTATACATCATCTCTCTGCTTAAAACTCTGGAAAAGTGAGATACCTTTGCTATTTTGTGAGCTGGATTACTGATTCCTCCTTTTGGCATATGGAAACACAGAAAGCACGACTGCCCATCTCTTACACGTAGATCTACATTTTGAGCCCCATCCTCAGGAAGGTACCTGAGCTAAATGTCTTAAGCCTGGAAGAATTTAACCACCCATCTTCCAGAAACACAAAATACCAGACTACAATTATTACAGACAGTGGCATTCTCTTCTGCAGTTGTCCCACTAAAACAAAAGACGAAGTAAAGGATCCAAGTAAAGAATGCCAGAACCTCTGTGCTAGATAGAAAACAACCCTCAAAGTCAATGAAGAAAGTACAAAATAATCATTGAGACACTCAGAATGTTGACAAATTTGAAAACTTGTAAAAATAGATTGCTTTTCCAACATTCACAGAAAGTTGATCAGCTTGGTTCTGTATATTCTCCAGAATATCTCTGCATCAGAAAGTACTATATAACCACCTGTCTTTCATTGGTGGATTCTAATTGGTCTTTCATTGTTACTGTCTTTCACTGGTGGATTCTAATTGGTCCCTTGGTTGCAATTTGAAAAATGCATGGGAAAAAAGGGGGTTTTTCAGGTTAAGATGTAGACCAAGGGAGCAAACTGCATTTGGCTGCAGGTATACAAATTTCACTTACCCAAGACTAAAATAGTACTGGTATGACCCCGAAATTTGGAGATCCAACTTGCAGTATTTGTCAGAGTCATCTTCTTTTCCTGTGGGATTGTGCCACGACAGTGTCCTGAACTTGTGGCGATCAAATACTTCTCCAGAAGCTGGATAATTTGTATACACAGTAACAGGCTTGCCCTGAAGAGTTGGGCCCAATCGGAATTGTAGCTCAAAACCTCAAGAAAAAAAGAAAAAGACAAAAGGTAAAATCACTTGATCAGGAGGACTAGATATTTCTAGTCTCTTATTACAATTCCTCATTTGCTATTATATTAATAACACCATCATATCTGCTAAGAATTTCAGCACAATTATAAATTTCTCCAGCATAGAATCATAGAACATCTCCTGAGCTGGAAGGCACTCACAAGGACCACTCAAGTCCAACTCCTGGCACTGCACAGAATTCCCCAGGAATCACACCATGTGCCTGAGAGCATTGTCCAAATGCTCCTTGAACTCTGTCAGGTTTGGTGCTGTCACCATCTCTTCAGGGAGCCTGTCCCAGTGCCCAACCTCCTTGGGGGTGAAGAACCCTTTCCTAATATCCAACCTAAACCTCCCCTGGCACAGCTCCAGGCCATTCCCTTGGGTCCTGTCACTGGTCACCACAGAGCAGAGATCAGTGTCAGCCCCTCACAAGGAAGCTGCAGACTGCAATGAGGTCTCCCCTCAGTCTCCTCTCCTCCAGGCTGAACAGGCCAAGTGACCTCAGCCACGCCTCAGTCACTTTTCCTTCACCATCTTCACTGCTGTTCTTTGGACACTCTCTAATAGGTTCAAACCTTATATTGCAGCACTCAAAACTGCATCATTGCTCCCTTCCTTCCTAACATTGTTCTTGGCATACTTTACATATATCCTTTTTCCTTTACTTACAAGGCACCATTCACCTTCTTTCTAATTTGTTTGTCTTTGCTACATAAAGTTTTAAAAATAAATAACAGCAAAACACCATGATCATCAGACTACACACAATTTTATGTAGATTTTGGATTACATAGTCTTTAAGTACTTAGGTTTACCAAGTCTATATAGTAGGCTGACCCATGAAAACATCTGAAAAAAATTGGGAACACATTTAAAACCAGAAAATATTCCAAATACCTTCATTATTCACTGAGGATTCACTAAACAGGTAAATTTCTTATGTTTCAACTGAAGAATTATGTATACTTGTGTGTGATCTACAATATACAAATTGTTAAACTTTCAGAGAGCTGAACAAACTAAAGGGAGTTCACACACACATAGAAAGAGGCTTAAGATACTTGTGATAGTGAGAAAAAATTAAATTAAAAAATTAGAAGATAAAAGCAAAAGCATATGTACTCTACTGAGTTAGACATAAAAAATTCTGTTTAGTCAGGAGGTTTTAGAAAGGTTTTCACTTGCAGGTATGAGGCTCACCATCACAAGTGGCTAAGTACAGGGTTCGTTCAAGCGAATGAAACAGATGTAAGTTCTTTCACAGTACATGCCAGTCACGTAGCTAAGTGCAGTAAATCACCTACTAGCCCTAGCAGCCTACAAAAATGGGAGTAAAAGAAACCTGAGTACTTGCAAAAAAGGGGAAAATTATTAATACACAGATAATGAATCAGAAAGTGTAAAAAATTCTGGACACCAAGTTACAATACCTTAAGCTGAAAAAAACCACTTGCTTATTAAGTAGAATCATGGGGACTCTAATACCAGAGTTCAGTGTCTGAATACATTTAAACATAAGTGTTATCCAGCTTTGTGTTTCTCTTATTAACAAAATCACCACTGCACCAAAACCCACCAGGCAAAGCAGCTGTTTTCAGATCTGAATGTCTATCAGGTAAAATGAAGCTCATTTGAATGTAATATATATATGTATAAAACCACTTTTGGAAGGTTAAGTACACTCTCTTCAGTACTGGCCTGACATTTTGATACAGGGATTACTAAAATTAGAGCACAGGGATATATGCCACTTGTATCTTATTTCCTCTAAGAGTTATACTGACATCAGAAATGCTGTGCTCAAAATTAGCTATGCCCTCTCAGAGACTGCTACCAGCAGGGGCACTTTGAATGTTTGACAGCCATACACTTCTGCTTCCCTCCTTTCAAGAAAATTTACACAACTTGATGGATAAGTTAAAAATGGAAGTTAGGATCAACTCTGCACTTCTTCACTATTGACATTTCCGTACATTAGGCTGGTCAGAAGATTTTGGAATCAATATAGTCGAAGAGAATTTTTATTCTCAAGAACGAAAATCTTGCTCCTTTATGTTCCTAGATTAGTAATACGCCATTAAAAAATCCACAAAAACTCTTACTAAAAATTGTTGCACCATTAAAAATGTTTTTTCAAAGACAAGGGCTTTAAGTTTTATAGCCTAAATTTGGTGACCAGCATAATAGTAGACTAATTAGTGGATGGTTTTTGGTTTTGGACTTTTTTTTTACAAATAGACTTAAAAACACTCTCAGGAAGAAATAACATCAAGTTCTTATAAGTATGCAGCATGATACATAGCTCTGATAATATAACAAATCTGATAACAAGATTTAGGAGTTGCTAAAGAGCTTATATTCTGAAGCACTACCGCAAACCTGCAGACTTTGCAAAATGCAAGTATTACTGATAGATTTCAAAATTGTAATATTAAAACATGGGGTGCTGCATAAGAAGATAAACACTGGAGACCTTGACTTATGAGGACTTTTTCGGGTCACTGAAGTACAGGCTATAAAAGGAGAAGGAAAAGGCCTGTCTAAAAAATGCTTTGCGCTTCAGTCCCATGAAGACTGACGGCTCTTGGCCAGTCTGCTCTTCATTTCTCAAGAGTTTAACGAGTCAGATTAAACTGTGTGCAGAGCCCATAGAGCTCTGCAGTGGAAACAAATCAAAACAAAACAAAACTACCCACAAGCAAACCCAAACCAACAACACCCCCCACACACCCCCAAACCCCCTCCACTTCAGGATGAGCTCTCTTTCCACTACCATGCAAAGACGATGACGAAGTCCCGGCCATTTCTTCCTCACCCGGCCCTGGCACTCCGACCTACCCTGCTCCAGCCTGAAGAGGGTCTTGTCCAGCTTCTCCATCTCGCCGAGGTGCAGCAGCCGCGTCTCCTTACCGCCCGGCATGGCTGCGGCCGCCCGTCCGGCGCTCCCGCCGCGCCGGGACTTTTAGTGCG
>VXBC01011548.1:75696-90358 GCA_013399945.1 Ploceus nigricollis
TGCCCCGCGCTGTTGCGGCAGCGAGCGGGCTGATCTCTCCGCGAGCCTGGGCCCTGCAGCCCGGCAGGGCTGTCGGACAGCGCGGCGTGGTGGTACCTGTCTGCTGTCTCAGCCTCTACAGCCACAGCCCCACCAGCGCCTTTACGCTCGGCTGGTGCGCACAGGCACGAGAGGTGTCCCTGCGGGGCCCGGCCACCTGAGTCCGGAGCTCTGTGCGGTTTACCGGGAACTCTGCTGAGGGCTAGGTGGGTTTAAAGGTTGCCTGGAGTATCCTGGCTGATGCCTCTGGGCCCAGGCGCTCCTTGCGGTGACTGGAACGCCGCTCCGCCGAGTTCCCTCAGCGTTCCCGCCCCGCTGCCTCAGGGCCGGCACCCAGCGCCGGGCGGCCGGCTCCATCCTGATAGGCTGCGCTACTGAAAAAACACGATGTCAGCCAGAGTTTAAGTGCTATATATAGTGTGTGGACAAGACTACAAGCTCCGTGGATCTGTCTTTGACCAAGAGGTAGCATGGTTTTTAAAAAAATCGCAAACACCAGAACAACACCCCCCCCACCGCCTTGTTTTGCAGCATACTGTCATCCGAAGTCCTGACACCATTCAGCCCTTCCCATTGCTTTGTATTGCAGAACACCTGGGACAATTGCTCCAGGCCTCTCACGACCGAAGTCATTAACTGCACCCCAGTGTAAAGGTCAGCCTTGCAGCTTTGGAAGGTCAGTCTATTTTTATTGCCTAGAATTACGTTTTTAAAAAAGTGCTTCTCAATTTACAGTCACTGTGTTATACTGAGTTTGTTTTTTCTTTTTTTCTTCTTCTCGAAGGTGGTATATTTTGTGGCATTGGAAGGAGTCTGCAAAACAATTTAGGCTTAACCATTTACTTCCAGCCATCCCATGCATACCCTTATAAGTGTATTTTACTGCAGGATGCTAATCCAATTGCAGTGCATTTAGGGGAAGTCCAAAGGTCTTGATATTCATGGAAACACTTCCACTCATTTCAAACTAAAGTTTTTTTATCATTTAGTAGGTTTTCTCCTTTATTTTCTCTTTCACTTGCTCCTCCCTCTGAAAATTCTAAGAAATCTGTTTGTTCCTCACTACAGTTAATGTTCTTTGGTATTGTTGAGAAAAGTTTTCTTGTTGGTGTAGGTGAATATGTCAACTTGTATGCCCTTGACATATATTAGGTTTCCTATACAGAATGGAGCATAAAGGAAAAGCACCCCTGTGAATGCAGTTCCCTTAAGATTCACCTCATCAAGGCTCATTCAGATATGATTCAGATGTGATACTTACAATCTGAGTTATTTCACATGGCTATTTCCTGCCCAGTAGAATTCTCCCATTGTCCATTTCTTTTCTAGCCCTTTATTCTTTACTCAGCTTGCTGGCCCATGTTCATATACAGGACAGACTTGCACCTTGCAGAACCTTGGCTCTCCTGGCGTGCTGGCTGTTTCCTCTGAATTGGATGTGTCCCAGAAAAGAAGATGATACAACATAGGAATGGAAAATACAGGAAGCTTCAACAGTTATGGAAGTCATAGGAACAAAACCAACTGAGGTAACTGAAAGAGATGTGGACCATGTTTTTTCTAGGGTCCTCTGCAAGCTTCAGTAGCTTGAAGTGACTACAGTTGGTCTGCCACAGAGCCTTGCACAAGTGTCTTTTCCAGGCTTGCTGTTGTCCTGTCATATACTGAAAATGGGCTGGAATTTAAAATTTCATGAGCTGCTTACATAGAGAGCAGCTCTAAGAGAGGGAGAGCAAATAACGCCTATGTAGCCAAGGCCTTTGCATAAATAGTTATCCTAAAGTGCATGTTGAATACTTTGTGAAAAGCAAGATAGGAACTAAATGGGCATTATTGAAGGCAATTTCTCTCCTGTTACTAAGTTTTAAAATGTGACTCTTTTGATTTCCTTACTCCATACAGAAACTCACCCTACCCTTACTAGGTTTGCACTGGCACATTTCCTCTATACTATGCATTGACACACATTTTGAAATGGAACCAGGTTTATGACAAAGAATTTTTTTTAGTATCTTGGACAAAAATCATTATGAAACCAAGCCTGAGCCAGTTATTTTGACATCATTTGTGACTGTAGCTAAACCAGATGTCAACAGTGTAAATAAAGGACTTGATTCATTACACAGCAAAAACGTTTCCTAGATAATGTGAAATCACTTAATAATTAGTATAATTTATATATTTATAAGCACTTTGTATCATTTCATTGGATTTCAATTCAATACAAAAAAATACTGATTCAAAGATAATGAATGTTGCAGGTCTCTTGATGAGCTGTAATCAGGAACAGAGCAGACTTCTCTAATTCTTTCTCCATCATCATCATCTCTTATGCTGGCCCATCCCTTACAGGCTTTGGGTCTGTGTTTATTTAGCACATGTAAATTGAGCAGTTTTTCTCTGTATGGAAACCAGCAAAACATGAATGCACAAGTGCTACCTTTGAGCATTGCATTTTTGTCTAGAACACAACCAACACCAACTGAGCATTTGCTACACTGGCATCTAAGGGGCAATTTTCACAGTGCCATTTTATCTTGTTTGCAGTTTCTCTGTGTGTGATTATGATATACCACAGCAGGAAATGATCAATAGTTGCTTCAGAATAAGAGTACATACCATATCAATGTTAATCATCAGGAAATAATTTTGCAGCAGCTTCAAATCTACTCATACCAGAATTCTTCATTCCTTTCACATACACCCTCCTAGTGGTCCTCTTTTCTTTTCTCCTGTTTTGCAACACAGTGTTACAACACTTATCCTAGTGTATCCCCCAATATGCTTTGGGGATCTTTCACTAGGTGTCACATCTCACTAATATCATATTGCTTATGCCTGTTTCAAAGAGTAAAAAGTACTTTAAGTTCTCACACTGTAAAGTGTGGTGGCAGTAGTTTTTTATGTTTAGTAACAGAAAAATATTTCCCAATAACAACAGTAAAAGCCAACTAGCACAGAGAGAACTTAGCTGAACATCTAACTAAAATTAAAAACAGATTCCTTTGGCCTGCACACAGGAAATATGAGACTTTATAAAATTTAAAATGAGCACATTTTTTCTCAATGCTCTACACTTGTGCCCTGTAAATTCATGAATTAGCACTGTGTTATTGTTCCAACAATAAGAAGCTTAAGAGGTGTTCAGTCTTCTGTCTAGCTTTTGTTTTCTAATGGAGATTACTCAACCAGAAATGCAAACTTGAAAGAAAGTTCCTTTTCTTTATCTCTGAAGTTT
Source organism: Ploceus nigricollis (assembly GCA_013399945.1). Lineage (NCBI taxonomy): Eukaryota > Metazoa > Chordata > Aves > Passeriformes > Ploceidae > Ploceus > Ploceus nigricollis. The sequence goes on from VXBC01011548.1 coordinate 78,974, forward strand.
GGTTAAACTTCAGTCTTTTCTGAGTTAGATCTTTACTATGCAGTGACTGAAAGCAAGTGCTTTCTTAGACAGTTACATGCTCAGTAGAAATTTGGGTAAGTTCTTGGACATTAGAATCTAATATTGAGTGAAAACATCAGTGAGAACATTGATGTAATCACCTATAGCTTTTTTTAAAAAGCCCTTTCTAAATGGCTAAATGGATTGCAATAGCTTAATGAATAAATGATAGGCTAGAATAAAAATGTCTACTTAAGTCAGAAATCATATGAGATGGAGACGCTAGGACACAAACCTATTTAGTTTGTCCTTACTGGCCTTTCATGTAAGGAAGTGTTTGACCTTTCAAAGATTAACATTTTGGGTTTGTTTTCAATTCCAGTTTGGCCATTCTTTTACTGTGTGGCCTCAAACAATCAATGCTCTAACATCCATAGAAAGTTAATTTTTAATCAAGTTTAATTTTTAATAGAAAATTGTAAAATTCAATGCAAATATCTTTCAAGAGGACCATATAAAAGGTCATTAAAGGTAACTTTTCACATAAGTACTTAAGGTACATTTGACTGTGCTTTAGCTAACAGCATCACATTAGTTTGATATTAATAATCTGCAAACATGGGGACTTGGCAAACAAAACTAAGTATCTGAATTCAATTCTTGTACCATTTAACTTAGTTAAGTGTAAAATTGATTCACATATACTGGGCCAATTTTTGTTGTAGAAGGAGAACATATCATACCAGTGTGCTGAACCACTACCAGCACTTCTATCTCCCTGTGAATTGTTCCATGTAACACTAGTGAGATATGCTGAGATTTAAGACTTCAGTGGATCTATTCCTAAATGAACTGTAGCAATGTCTTATCAAGCAGATCTAGTTCCTTCTCAAAAATAAATATTCAGAATGTCTCTTGCACACTCCATCTCCTTTATGATGTTCCTTCCTAATATATCGAACTATACTGAGGATATAATGAATATTTTCCTGGTCCATTTAACTAATAATCCTTAAATCTTACCTAGATAGGTCTTTGAGTTCAAAAGGTAACCAACAGATTTTTCTTTTCTGTATATATTTGACATCTGATTTTTAAGCAAAAAAATAATTACATGAAGTCATCTGAAAGCTAATATTGGGAACTGTAGTCCTGCTCTGTAATCTTTCAGTGCTGGCAGAATTCAAGCCAGAGTAATTTGAACAGGCTAAGATGGTGTAATATATTGCAGAAGGAAAATATTTCACCAAATGTATGACTACCACAAGCATTTGTTTTAAAAGATATTAAACATGAGCAGGAAGAACAAAGAAGATGGTGTAAGAGTGGTTTGCACTAAAGTGCTACAGAGCTGGAATTCAGACTGGCAAATCTTTTGCTATACAGCAATCAAACCACAAAAACATTTACAGTTGAACCATCTCCAAATGCTGCTACCAGAAAATAAAAGTCCTTAGTGTTTGTCTCATTGATATCATTAGGTCTTTTGGTTATCCACAAATTTAAGGTTAGGATTACTGATGAGAAGTAGTTTGCCCATTACTGGGCAGTGGTTCCTATATGAACACCCAGAACCTAGGAATTACTGTTGTGTTTTTGGACAAACTGCTGCTGCTGTCCAGTTTTTATGAGTATCCTACCTCTGCACGAAGCACTGAGTCTCATTTCAGCTGGAGGAAAGTGTCTCGTAGAATAGAACAGCTTTGATATTTTGCTTCTGAGAAAGTTTGGAAATTCCTTGGTGGTACTGGCTTCCAAAGTGACCATGTACTAACCTGTGCAGGAGGCAGCTTTCCATAGCCTGTCTGGACTGGGTCCCTTTACACCTTGCTTGATATTCCCCTGTGCTCATCAATTGAGGATTGCTGCTTACGGGACTTGAAAACTGGTATGAAACAGTCTTCTCTCCCTTACTCTTCTCACAGCTCACAATGGTGGATATGCCTTTTACCAGCCATGTTATGGTCTGACCTGTTTATTAGCTTTTGAAAGTCTCTGCAAACCTTTAGGTGAGACTTGCTAAAGTAAGAGCTAAAATCTCTGCAGCCCTTCCCATGGAGAGTACTCAAACATCACCACATGGTTCCCCCACAGAGGCACTGGGCATGTACAAACTGGATGTTGCTACAACTGACAGTACTGTGCATCATCCCTCCAGCAGGACTGCTTGTGCTTGAACCCAGAGCAACTGCAAAACCCACAGACATGCTGGGTCTGAACAAAGAATGCATTTAAAGCCATGACAGAGTCAAATTAGGAGCTGCTGAGAAAAGGTGAAGAAATGGAAATGGGTTGTCTGAGAAAGGATTTCTGAGATGAGATGAAAAAGGGTAGGAAAATTAGTTCCTAATCCAAGTGAAAGGGCTGAGGAAAAAAGCTGGGGGGGTAAAAGGAGGAATTGAGATTGGCTGGCAAAGAAACTGATTGTGTGAGAGAATGTTGTGCAAGATTTCAGTTAATCTTAGCTTGACATTATGAATTCTGTAATCAGGTCTAAAGTGTCTTACACTGAAGCACTTACAGGTCAATGCCTTTGCCAGCAAGCTCTTTGCTCCCTGTAAAGCAGAACAATAAAAACTTATCACATCTTGCTGATATAATGGAATTAATAATTTAAAAAAGCGTCACTGCAATGGTCAGAAAATACAGAAAACCCAATAAAGTTAATAATACAGTACTTTCATCAGATAAAACTTGATAGTGTGCATCAGACAAAGCACTGACCCACATCACTTGAATGAGGTGAAATGATTTTACTGAAGTCCTTTATCAATTTATGTGTGTTGGGCACTGCGTAAGTGGAGACTCTCAGGAAAGTGACAGGTTGTGTGTCATTTTCTCATAACACTTATACAGACCTGTCTCAAATTGATATCAGGAAACCAATCTTAAATATTTAGTTTCAGATGAGCAAGGAAGTACTTTTTAAAAAAATCTATTTACGTCATAGTGGATACATATTTTGGTAGAAAGCTATGGGGCAGGGGCTTCAGCTGTTGTGTCAGAATAAAGACGCAAAACCAAAGCAAGTTTCTGTGCAGTCAACTGGCAAATCTTATTTGACTGATTGGCTACTGCCACCAGGTGGCTTGTTACAGTAATTGACTGAAAACTGTAAAATGCCTTTTACCTCTAGGTAAACAAGTATTTTCATATAAATACGGTTCCAAGTCTAAATTTTTGTATGTGACATAAATAAATTCCAAAATGAATGTGATTAGTAAAGAATCAAAAAGTGCATACGGTAGAAGGACATTTCTGAATATAAGGGGAATACTTTAATTTGTAAATTAACAGTAAGTTGATAAACCAGGTAAGTAAGAAACAGTGCCAAAGCTCAAGGGAAACTAAATTATCAATTATGGAGACAAATATCTCAACCTACATTGTAAATTTATCATCATTTATTTCCTTTTAGATGGTCAGGATTGTTTCAATGACTCAACATTCTCCTTACTTTGGGAGGAAAAAACCCCACCATATACAAATAGATTTGGTAGGAAGAATTCTTCATATCTAAGATAATAATATTGTTATTAATTCCCTAATAAATCTTTAACTAAGACAATAATGCTGAAAAGCTTGAAAAATCTTGAAATGCATGGTTTCGTGTGTGTAGTTTATGCAAGAAAGAGGTGAGTAAATATTGGTGCCAGGACTGTTATCTTCAGAGGAAGCCTAGTATCCAGCATGTATTTAGCCAACTCCAATGCACTTTTTCAAACACATTTCAGTATTTCAAAATAGGTAACACTAGTAAAAAAAAATTCTTTGATCCAGTTATCCATCATCAAAACAATCTGGTAGGGATGCAGCCTTTTTGCACATCACTTGATTTGAACTCAAGTGATGTTTTATGGTTATAACCTTGCCAGTAACATAGAGCTCAATGCACATATATGAAACTTGAGCAAGGTCTGACTAAAATGCCACAGTTTTGCTGAATAGTTAGCTTAATACCTAAGAGGAAAGTTGATTAGAAGGACTCACATGGTAACATGGGTCCTCTTCAATGGCTTATTGTTTTCCATATAGCTTTGGGCTTAAAAAATAGAATAGCTATCAGTATAAACCTTGGACTGCACAATAGTTAATTTCCAAAATTATATATATTTACTTAATTACTTTCTTGGTTCTTAAGCAAGAGAAATTCCCCTTTATATACTTGGAATGAAGTCTCCTCTATGAAATTCCTGTTGCTTTCAAAATTATAAGCTTTCATTTACTTCCTTAAGTACTTATAATAAACCATGCAAAAAAACCTCATCAGCTTCTTTTCATGTTAGATGTTGTTTCATTCGTTTGCCACTTGATGTTCTCATCTTCTGACACAGGTCAATAGTAGGTTACACAGTTTTATCTCTTCAGGCTTGCAGGAAGATTCAAACCTACTCTCCAGCCCTCTATGTCTCTATCTCATTTGGTTAAGCTAGAACACCTGCTTTGAAATAAATACAGAATTGTTATGAACACACTAACAACAGCTGCAGTACACTTTACAAAGAGGATGCAACTGTGGACTTTTTATAATTCATATACCCTAATGCATTTTGTTTACTTTATACTGCATATGACACTTAGCAAATTAGCAAGCAGTACCCTTTCATAGAAACATTTTCATTAAGGCTGCAGAACTATTGATTTTACTATTTTTTAAGGAGACTGGTGTGTTTGAAAAGAGCCCTTCCAGACAAATTGATGATTGTCTGTGCAGAAGTATGGGGACTGCTACCCAGTAGTTACAGAGTTGGTTTTTCTTCTCCCTGGTTCTCTTGGTCTTATCTTGGTTTTCTTGCTTTGCAGCTCTTTAGCAATAGCTAACATCTTTTGAAATAAGAGAAGCTATACAATGATAAGCAAAACAGTATTCCATCCCTTACCCTCTTTACTTTTCACAGAAAAATGATTTTTTTCTTCTTAAACCCTGATTACCATTTCCAACAGAATTGTAGTTTGCATTTTCATCCCTCTTGTGAGTCTTAATGAGGAAATTACTTCCATGTGTACTTATATATATTACAATGTTTCAGACATACGTCAATGAGCCAAGACCCTAAAAATAATATCTTAAAATATTTGTATATTAATTCCACTATACTCTGTGAAAGTTATGAACATAAACACTGTCAAGAATACTGGTCCCTCTGGTCAGTGGTTTTCTTACTGTAAATATATTTATGTTATTATTTGTCTTACTAATAATGTGTCTATATTAGGTAAAAACCACACAGTCACATAATAAAGCATGTGTGTAGTTAGGCCTGCAATTTTATCAAACTCTTTCATATATGGGAACTTTATGAATGTAGTTGTAAACAGAATTTTTATTTCCCCCCAGCTGGGGGGAAATAGCCACATTTCACTTCAAGCTATTGCTAATGCATTATGTTTCTTCAGTTGCTGAACACTGAGTGAGATCTCAGCTTCCCAGTAACTTCCATGAACAAGATAATACAAGTAACAGTCAAATAATTTTTCTGATTAGGCAAAGTAATCCCTTACTGTTTTCCACATTAAATATATTTTTTGATATGTTACCACAGGGTACCTCTAAAGGTTAATGCTGCCTTTATAGAAAATGAGAAAAGAGTGAACATTGACCAAGCATTTCCTAGTCTGTTATATTTTAGTAGATATTCTTTTTTAGAAAATATTACCAAATTAATAGTACTAAGATCTCTAGAACTGCTCAGAACTACTAGTAAGCAACTGAATCACTATAGCTCTCCACTAAAGGTGGTTTTTAACACAGACACAATATTTCTATGCTGTAGGAAGGCAAAATTCCTGTTGGATTTCTAAGTAATTGTCTTTTTGTGTCACTTCGTGAGCAATTGAGTACTTGGATTTAAACAATACAGAAGTCAGAGAAGTCTGTGTAAGCAATTGCAGTTTCTGCCGGCAAAGTCCCAGTTACAGCCAGTATTTATTTGCTTTCTTGATAAGAAAGGCCTGATTTTGCAAGCCTGTATATGTGACCACCTTTCGGCCCAGGAATAGCACCGCTAATGAGCTCTGTAAGCTTTGACAAGGCCAATTTCTCAGTAAAACTCTAGCTGTTAACCCAGGACGGCCATCCAAACCTCCAGCGCTGGGAGGCTGCAAAGAAATTAAATGCCCTAACACGTTCCAGGGCCCCGGTCGTGGGGGTTCCCGGCGGGCAGCACCTGGGGCGGGCACACGGAGCGTTTGCAGCGCCCCGGTTCGCGGCTCCGCGCCCCGCCCCGCCCGGGCCGGGCCCTCCGCGCCCCGCGGGCCCCGCGTGCGGCCGCCCCTGCAGCCAGAAAAGCGCCGCGGCCACGGGGGAGGCTGGAGCAGACGAAGGGGCTGCCTGGCTCGGCTGCGCTTTTCCCCTCGCCCTTTTCCGCCGCAGCGGTGCTGGAGAGGAGAGTGAGGCTCCCTGGGGCGAGGGCGTGCGGGGCTGAGGAGCTGCTGTAGCCTTTGTAATCGTGCTTTGGTTAAACTGATGCCAGTGAGTGCTCAAAGTGGATACTGCAAGCTTTTTGGAAAGTGTATTTGCTTAATAGGACATCTGCAGCAGGTATGAAGCAAAGTAAAATCTGGTGGCGTTTTTAGAGCACCATGTAGATGCTGCCTTTCATGCAAGATTTCTGAATTGCTTTACAGAAAACTCCTAAACCTGTGTGCCTTAATGAGTCAAGGTAAGCTATGGCTTATTTTATCTGGAAGCCATGCCACCCACGTTCTTCTGGTATCTTTTTTGCTTCTTGTTATGTGAATATTAGTTTCTTATTTTGTTTCTTTGTTAACGTGCATAGGAGATGGCTCTATGATAACTGTAACATTAAATGTGCTTATGCTATAGTTGAAGTTACTTGTTGGGATAACAAACTATTTCTTTTCACGTTAATCTCCAACTTTGGGCTCTTCATATAGATAAAATTTTGCAAGGTTGGGCCATGAAGATTCTATGCAGAGCAGCTGCCCAAGTAAAATCGTTAAAGCAAACAAGTGAACAGGGCAAAATCCTTGCCTCCTGTTCATTCTTGGTGAGATATATGGAAAAGAGAGAAAGCTACCGTATTTTTGAAATTGTTTATTCTTCTTCTAAAAGAAAGCATCTCTTTGATAGGGAGGAAATGTATAATGAGCTTTAAAATCATACTGTAAATTTATGTCAACTAATACTTGGAGGAAGAAGGTATCAGAAGTTGGTTGTAGGCTCCCCCTGCCTGCCTGCCCTTAACTACACCAGAAGATAATTAAGTAATTACTTAGTATGAAACTCTTTGAGGTCTGGGGAAGTGTCTGACAAAGCAAAGGAAGCTGCAGGGCCAGTGTTTCATTATAGCTTCATGCATTTCAGCTGAAGTGTGGGGAAGCTGTATAAAATATGTGCCTGAAGTAAAGATGCTCTTATAAACCTTACTTTTTTGTGTGTGTACTGCTTCTTTTTTTCAGACAAGCTTCCTGGATACAGTAAAGGTTAATACAGTTAGATGCAAACCAAATAGAAGACATTACAAAGTCATATAAATTGTTTTACTACAAGTAGAGAGCCAATGGCAGTTTTACTCAGGCTTTGTCACTGTAACAGAAGGACTGGCTGTAAGGTAAGTACCTACACTCAAACTGTTACAAAAAATAATCTTGAAACACATGCCCTTGAAATTCTCTTTCCTAGAAACGACATGATGCTGAGGTGTGTATTTTTTGTGTGTGGGGGGGGGTGTGTGTGTGTTTATATTTTAAAAGCAAAGAATTATTATGAATATGTTTTCTGTCCTTGCTCAATCTAGCTGTCATGATATGACCACCTTTAACTAAGCAGAAAAGGCCAATCCAAGCTCTTTTTATGAATTGAGAGGGAGGGTGACTCTTGGACAGCAAGACTGTCTTCTTTCCCTTTGTAGGGATTTATTTCTAAAGGAATATGTCATAAACCCCTTATATTAATACAGCTTATTCCCCTTCAGGTGGTTCTTTTCTTTCTTTTTTGCCTTCCTGTCTGATGGTGCTCAGGAGAAATTTCTGTCAATGGTAGTTTTGTACCTTTGAGCTGGCAGTATGTTTGCCTTGCCTCTTGTCTCATCTCTTCTTCCTCTCTGAAGTTAGTTTTAGATTTCACACTAGGCAGCTAATGAAGTTAAACAGCTGAAAGAAGATAAGTTCTATGAAGAGATCCTGAGTTGAGTGTGAGCATTGTGCTCATGAGCTATTAGGCTACCAGGGCTTTCTTAGCTGTTAATACCTGCAGGGACTGTAGGAGTTGTTTTCAACACAGGAAGAAGTAACTTACTGCTCTCTGTTTATCCAAATCTTTTTCAGATTTTGGTCTTTTTTTTTTTTTTTATTCTATTAATCTCTACTTAATCTTTTTATTCTGCCAGCTTTTGAGTCAGTTGAATCTGACAAGAATATTTCTTGTTTCCTTTACATCCCTACCACATCCTCTGCTACTTAAAGCAGAATACGAACTTACCCTTTTTCTTGTCTCTGTCATATGCAGCCTTATCTCTTCTTGTTTTGAAATTTTCTCTGGTACATATAATTGTACTGAACCTTGGTCTTTAGCTTTCTATAGGCATCTTTAACTTATGTGTAAAAAATCAATTAGATGTAGACTTTTGGTAGTTTGGACAAGTGTTTGAACTAGAAGGAAATACTTGAACTAGAAGTTAAAGGTACGATCATAATGTTATCTTGAATATTTGGGAGGTGTTGAGAGAGACTAGAATTTTCTAGTTCTTGAAACCTAACTGTTCAACACACTCTTACCTGTGATTTTCTTCTATTTAGTGGTGTAAAGTTGCTGAGGAGCCCATATGTTGAAGTACAAATATAGCATTGCCTTGGAAATTGTGTATTTCCATGTATGAGAACTTTGGAAGAGTTCATGTTGATGACTCCTATTGTGTAAGATAATGATGTGCCTTGTCTTCATTTGGCTGTTTTTTAGGTATCGAGAGTTCAGTCTGAAATGGCTCTGTGTGTTTCTTATCTTCATGTCCATCCATGCTGTCAGGGAACTTCATAACCTGATACTTCTTATCACTTGCTGCAAAATGGGCATGGCCCTTCCAGAAGGCAGACAAACTTGCCTGGTCTATGTTCCACCAGAGCTGATAACTCACTTCTTGTGCCTAAGGACTGAAAGAAAGTTTATCTCTGTTCTCCTGGCCTTTTCGATGTGGAAACACTTTGTTTTGTTGGCTCAGGTGTTCTGTAAACCACAGTACAGCTGTAAGCCCTGCATGCTACTGGAGCAGCAAAACAATTGCTACAGCTTTTATGAAAACAGTATTGTGGTGGGGCAAGCATCATTGTATGATGAAAGCTGAGGTTAGGGGTGCATATAACTCTTTAGGATCTGGAGTCCTACTATCCCTTGTCTTTCATGCATGCTGTTCCCTTGACAAGAACCAAATCCATTGTTTGACTAATTGTCTAGAGGTCCAATATCCAAAAGGAAGAGTTCAAAGTAGAAGTCTTGGTCTACAACAAACATACGTATTTCTTTGTCTAAATCTTCATACCAAATTCTCACTCTTGCATGTGTAAAATTTATTTCTGGAATCTGGCAACTTTAGTTTCCCTGCAGAAAGAAGAACTTGTTACTGGGGAATTATTTGTCATATGTGAGGAAATAGACACGGGTTGTGGAAACAAAAGGCAGTCTGTAATGATGCAGAATTTGAAGCTATGATTAATAAAAGTGGGCTTCATACTAGCTGTGCAGTTCCTCAATACTGTCGACCTTTATATATCTGTGAAGCATGTATTGAGATCCATCTGTCCTGTGTAGATGTTTAAGGAACTTGATTTTTTTTTTTTTTTTTTTGAGAGAAAGAACAGGAAAGGAATTGGCAAAAGGCATTTTAAAAAAGTGCTGTCAAAATGCATGGAGGGAAATAATCCATCCAGTGAATGGAGGGGTCCATTGACAAGCTGTAGATGGCCTGAAATATGGTATCTGAACATTCTAACAATGTCGAACAGTTATCAGAAGCAGAAGTTATTCGGAAGCTGGGAGTGGTGTCTTCTCATGAATGCTTTTTTTAAACATGGTTTTGTATTCTACCATTCAACTGATTTCTAAAGAGTGGTGACTTGTAATGTAAATATTTACTGTGTTTAATTGCCTGTAAATTTTATTTTATACAGATGGAGCTGCCTGGTTTTGCTGTTGCTGTTTGGATGTTTGTTTGCCTCTCTGCATCTGTTGTTGGCTATCCAAATGGAAAAGTAAGAGAAGCCTGTACTAGCATGGTACCCTGTCATGGTGGCTCTCCTCAGCTGTCACCTGAGCATGCCATTACAGTGAATGGGACTGAATTTAAACCAGGGGACAACATAGAAGGTATTGTGTCAGTTCCAGCTGAAGAGTTTAATTGATTGTTTCTTTGTATTATAGTATGTCTTTCCTCAGTTTTTCTATACTGGATTTATCTAAGCAGTTGAATCTTGTTTAGGTAATCCATTAACCATCATTCAGTATTTGTAAAATGAGCATCTGGTAGTCATTGTTGAAATACTTCCTTCTTCCTCTGCAGTAGAGTTAAACTTCCTTATTCTTCTTGCTTTAGTTCGTCTGTCTGGACCAGATTTTGAAGGATTTTTCATACAAGCCCGGGATGCAGAACACCTGGATAGCGCTGCAGTTGGTTCTTTTGTGTTAGCTGACCGGAGACGTTCTCAGCTGCTGACATGTGGTCGTACCAAGGTAGAGTCCAGTGCCTTAGAATCGTTCAGTGGGCACTGAGGGGCTTGTACTGTCTCTCCATCCTATTGTTGTCAAAAAGTGGAGCATTTCCTTACTAAGAAAACCTCATTATTTCTGTATAAATGCTGCAGGGACCTCTAGCTCATTGCTGGAGTCTTCTGGATTGAAAGTCATTCCTTTTAGTCTTGAAGTTTGTTAGCATGAATAAGTTGCTGTGCTACACCTCAGCTGAGCTGCTCATGACTGACTGGGGAAAAGCCAGTTGCACTGGAGTAGTGCAGTGTAACAGTGCAGTGTCTCCTACTATGGAAGCTGTAGCCTCTGCTGACTGTGTTAAGTAACAAAATGTGTATCCACTGTGTAACTCTTGATATATGTGTGTTTTCAGAATTCAGCTGTCAGTCACACAAGTAAAGCAAAAAAGAAAGACATAAAAGTTTATTGGATTGCTCCTGAAGGTGCTCCAAAACATGTACAGTTTCTGTAAGTAAACCTAGTATAGATTCTAATTTATTAAAATGCAGACAAGGTAAACCTGTACCATTTGTCAAATATTGTCCAGTAACTGAAAAGCCCTTGGGTCCAGTGGCCTGAAAAGTCAACACCTCTTACTAGCTGCAGAGTCTGTGTTAATGCAGACACTTTTTTAGGAAGAGCTTGAAGGTGATTTTTTTCTTTTCTTTCCTTTTTTTTTTTTTTTT